>WMED01004853.1:825-20187 GCA_019650415.1 Pipa parva
TTGCTGATGTCCGCTGTTTGCTGTTTGGTGAATTACCCCCTAAATTCTTCCCACTTCACACCAATATATAACTTCATGAGGTTCATGCATTTGATGTTGCAATCGATAAATGATTTTTAGCATGCCTTTATAACATGTACAGGGTAGCTGTTATTCACTTTGGACAATAGATGGATACCTTAAATAAATATCAAACTAGAAAAACAAGTGAAATAAATAGTAATTCAAAAAGAGTTTATGTAAGGGTGTGTTAACCATAAATGTGTGTATTAGTATTTTGAAGATTGATTTCTAAAGTAATGTGCAAAAAAAAAAAATTCTGGGTCAACTGCTTATTTTTCTTAATCTTATCTACAACATACTAAAATTTTAATACAAAATGGGACTAATTAATCCAATCCCTCATTAATTTAGCAGATTGATTTAAACTTACCATTGCCTTCCATTTCATACCATATAATTCTGATAGATGGCAACAATCACCTTCTTCATCATTGCCATAGGCTCCAGGGTGTTTAAAGGGGCACTATAGTGCTGATATAACTGCACATATACATATAAAACTCTTTTATAGTAAGCCAATTGCTGACACAAATAGAGAGCTGACATTTTCCTCGCCCCCTGCTCCCCCGCTCTCCCCTCCCTTTACTCTTTTGCAAGTCAGGCAACACGAGAATAAAAAGCTGCCAGACTGCTATTGGTTAAGCAGTGTGATGACCTTTTGGCCTCAAAAATTAAGTTTCTTTACATTTGAAATGCAGGAGATTACAGAGGGAAAGCTAACTTCTGCACATGTGCTAAGTAGCAAGTAGGGCAAAAATGTCCGGGGGAGGGTACTTTTTCATGGAAAATTGGCCAGTGCATGTCACACACACATTTCCTGGTGCTGGAGTTTATCAGTGCTGTCTACTCGATCATTCTGTTTCACATGAAACAACTACTGGGAAGAAACGCTTCTCACTAAGATATCGTACTGCATATGTAAAGATGTAATCTGACTATATTTCCCTTTTAAGCATGTTTTAGTTAATAGGCACCACTGCTTTGTTAGACTGTTTGCCAAGAAGTATATTTAAAGTCCTTAATACCACAATAGCAACTGGAAACAACCTTTTAATTTCCAATTTTCATATATCTGCAAATGAAGCCATTTTAAATCAAGCTCTGTGTAACATTCTGATTCAATAATATATATTTTAAAAAAGCTTTTGATTTTTAATTTATTATGTGCGGTTAGCACATATTTTTCTCGAAACTTGATAAACTTTATACCGAAGAATTTGCTTTGCAAGAATAGTATAGTTTTATTATTCTTATTCTTTTATTATTAGTTTGGTTTAAATTCCTGGCCAAAGTTATGCATTAACTTGTTACGGCTTTTCCAATAGAACAGTTTGCATTAATGTGATAATGAAACAATTATAGCCCATAAGGACATAAAGGACGAAAAAATTCAGCATAGAGAAAATTGCCAGTGACCCCCTGACATTGTTCACACAGTTTTATTGAAAACAATTTGCTGTGACCTCTGCAAAGTGGGAGACATCTGAGATATTGTTGCTTTTACAAAACAGTGGTTGTTAGCCTTTCTGTTTAAATGTTCCCCCTCGCCATTAACAGGAAAGTATAGGATTATATTATACTAAAGGACTTAATTGAGGGGTTAACTGGCTAATGACACAGATATTAAAATCGCTGAGTTGTTCAGCAGCTACAGCTGGCTTCTGTGTTAGAGAATCAAATGGCAATTTGCAAAAAATGGATAAAGTTGTATAGTATAAAACATACTGTAGCATTGTGGGGTTTACTATCTTGACACTGATATAAAAACATTTAGGAGCATCACAAAAGTGGATCAATGGGTTCAATCATCAAAGTGCTATTTGCGAGGTAGATATATGAATTTGCGACAAATAAGCACTTTGCCATTTTGCATACTCTACAAAGAATATTATTTTCTGCAATTTGGTGAATTATCGCACGCCTTGGTAAACTGCATTAGCCATGAATTTATTAAACAGTTTGCTTCCACTTGTCACAAATTTTCGGCCAATCTGGTTATTCATCATGAGTCAAAGTAACAATTTGCCATGGCATACTGGCTTAAAAGGGCAGAATTTGCCTTTGCCACATAGAAGGTAGCAAATTGGCAAGATTAAAACAGTTCCTGTCAGTAATTCCAAAATTTATTCTGGTGACATTTTACACTATAACATCTATCAGTTAAAATTAGTTCATGACCTATACAGAGTGCCCCAACTTCAGTCCATTGTGTATACATCTGGATACTCCTTTAATTACCCAGATATGCTCTGACTTCACAAGGGATTACTCCTTATTCAATGCTGTATAGTCTTAAAAGACATTTAATCCTCACTATCCTGACATAACTACTGCATCCTGTCACAGAAGTTAATCCTACACTACCTAATTCCTAAAAGCGATCCTCTTTGTAGCTTTTTCTTCATGTGAAAGTACTGTATATAGATCCAGGCCTCTGAGCTTGGTTCTTTCATCCGTTTCATCTGTTCTAACTTCCTACTGTGAAAGGTGTATGAACTAAATGACATTATTGCGTGGGCTACCATATAGGAAGTTCTTCCACAGAATAGTTTAGAAATGTACAACTAATAGATGTGTGCTATACTGACCAGAATTTCAAATGTACCTGCAGATAACAACTTCAAGGACAAAATTGTTAAAAAATAAATAGTAGATGGGGTATATACCTTTAACAAACCATCTGAAGCTTGTACAGATAACTTTATAGAGTTCCTACAGCAAGTAGTCTTTCTCTCTTAACAAGCTTGAATCCAGAGTCAGATCTATGTTTTGATCTTTCCAATACAATCTAACTAAGCTTTAGCATTTTTCTATTTAATGATCTCACTTTAGCCTGCCAATTAAATTTTAAGAACCTTTAGTAGATGAGAAATCTTTCAAGCTTTACTTCATAGTATATTAAGCATATACATTCAGAGTCAGTTTAGTGGAAATGTCCAATAAGTGTGAGGCTCGAGACTGTGAATGTTTTTAAAGTGTGAATTACAGGCTTGCATGTGTGCCTGAGGGATACAACAGAGCTGAGTCAGATTCAAATAATCAGAGCATTGAGCAATGAACAACCATAAGTGATACAGGCATAAATTAAGCTCATAGAAATGTGTCCATTAATTGTTACATAATTTAAAGTCGAAAGAGTTTATTGCAGATGAGTCGCTGAAACATTTGATCACTTGTAGCTTGTAATCAGCAGTGGTGGTTTAGTTGTAATAACCATACCAGCACTCAGATTGTGGTGTAGATTATAAACACTGTCAACCTAAAGAATTAATAAATATTACCACTAGTTTACTTCACAATTGACTTAAATAAAGAGATGTAATGTGTGGGCCCATTAAAGTCCCATATTTTACTGTATGTTATACTTTCGTTTCCCTGTAGCTTACTTCCTGTTTTGCCTATTTTGGTAAATCCTATGAGCATGCTCCAACTAATGAGCACTTTCTCGATGAAGTAAGCAAGTGCATGCAAAGGCATGTAAAGGCTGAGGCTTGCTTTCCTTTTGAAGCATATGGGAGGATAAGGTGCTCTAGTGCTAGACTTTTTAAAAATAAACACAAAACACCTCCCTAATGGATAATTCCTTATAAATAGTTTAGGAAAGTTTCAGTGGGAAGCTTCTCTTCAAAGAGAATAAGCCTAGGCAGTTTAATTTTATTGGAAGAGGATTAGAAGTGGAAGTCCCCCTGGGTCTCTAGCATTCGATAGCATTCGATAGCACCAGCAGTAGCATTCAGTAAAAATATTATCATAGTCTAGAAGTACCTCTTAAATTGAATCTATTCAATGAAAAACAGTATCACGTGACTCTTAGTTAGCTACTATACATGAACTATTGTTGGATGATCCTTCACATAGAGTGAGACTGGCTTTCCTGGTATGCCAATGGGCCTATTGTATCAAGCAAGTAGGAAGGATGAAATGATTGTAGGTAATTTTATTAATTTATATAGCACTACTATGTCACACAATGCTTGACAGAGGTTCGTCATTCACTTCAGTCCCTGCACCATGGAGCTTACAATCTGGTTTCCCTATTCAGTCACACACACAGACACAGATGTATGTTTTTGGATTGTGAGAGGAAACTGGAGTGCCTGGAGGAGAACATACAAACTCCATGCAGATTAAGTCTAGGGTAGAAATGAACCCAGAACTTAGCGCTGCAAGGCAGCATTGCTACCCACTGAGCCACAGCACTGCCCAGGTAAATAGACATGTAACGTGTTATGCTGCTATCAGTGCTGTTGATCATTCTTAGAATTTCTATGTTACTGTAAGGAAGAAGTTAAAAATTCATGCACCATATTGTGACACCCTGTTTTTGTTATTTTAGTGTGTATATAATCTATTTTGATAGGATGTTACTCCTGTATGCAAGCAGTAAATCCATACCCATGGGGCATGTATGTATATATGTATAATTTTATTTCTAAAGTGCCACAAACACACACAGAGCTCTACAGTACAGTAATAAAAATATAATACAGACATGGGAAAAGTGCATTAAACAATACAGTATGAGATCACAAGAATACATCCTTTAAGTGCTATGTTGAGGTTGACACAAGAGGATGAAGGTCCCTGCCCCGTAGAGCTTACAGTCTAAATGGGAGGACGACTTACATACACAGATAGACGGGTAATAAGAGCTATGACAATGTGTTGAAACACAAGTCCATAAATAAATAAATACCAATATTAAGCATAAATGACCAGGGGGGTTATTCACTAAGGTGCAAATTTGACTGTCGAATTTGCAAACAGTGGATTCCCATAGTAAATCTGCTACAATTTCCCTTTTGTAAAGTCGCAACAATTTTTTAAAGTTAATATTGCGACAATTTTCCCATAATAAAGTTGCCACTGTGACAATATTCTCATTATAAAGACGCTACTGCGACACTAGCAACCTATTGCGACTGTCTTTATTGGGCAAATTCACAGCTATACACAACAATTCAGACTTTAGTGAATAACCCCCTAAGTATTAAATAAAATATATACATAAAGATCAGTAGTAAATATCAGTGCTAGTGCTCCAAAATGTAGGATTTCAATTTGGTTTTAAAAGTGCGAAGGGAATGTTCCTGGCGAATATAAAGGGGTATAGAATTACAGATGTGAGGGGCAGAGAGAGAAAATGGTTTAAGATGAGAAAGGGCAGTATTGGTGTGTGGCACACAAAGCTGGTTGCTTTGGGAGGAGCGCAGTTGATGTCGAGAAATGTACAGGCATACAAGAGAGGAAATGTAGGGAGGGGCAACAGAGTGAAGTGCCTTAAATGTCAAAAGGAGAATGCTGTAAAAGATTTGTTTGCTTACAGGGAGAAAAGGAGCAGAGAGAAATTGGGAGAGAGGCTGTCCCCTCTGGAGAGAGAGGGAGAAAATACTGGCAGCAGAATTTAGAATAGACTAGAGCGGGGAAAGGTGGGAAGCTGGAAGGCCAGATCAAAGAACATTGTTGTAATCCAAGCAGGATAGGATGAAAGCATGCATAAGAGTGCTAGCAGTGGAGAAAGAAAGGGGTGAATTTTGTCAATGTCACAAAGGAAAAATCGACAGGTTGTTGCAGTGGAAGAGATATGTTTAGAGAAGGAAAGACCAAAGTCAAAAGTCACCCAAAGACAACATACAGAGGTTACAGGGTTGAGGATGGCACCATCCACTAGAATGAAAAAGGTAGGAGCGGGACCAGGTTTGGGTGGAAAGATAATCAATTCTGTTTTAATGAGATTTAATTTGAGCTGGCACTTGGCCATCCATGAGAATATTGCCAGAAAACAGCTAGAGTCTGTATAACATGAGGACAGAGGAAGTATGCAATGTCACCACTATGAGGTAGTAAACTGCCATAATGTTATAGTGAATATATGAATGTAATTTTATTTGCTGACAAATCATGAACATTTTGTTGATCACTGCAGTGTTTTTTCATACCCAGAGTGCCTAGCTCCCCCTTCCCACTGTATAGTTGCTGCAGGGCTGGGAATCCCCTATGTGCCACAAATGATGCTTTCCACACTGTGCATAATAGAGTGCTCTGGGTTCTGTTATGCCTCTACAGGTTTATTGCTCACCATTTCTGAAGTGGCGTGGATTTCTTGAACAGGGAATTCACAGATACATTGTACATTCTTTTTTCCTGGTTTATAAGTTTGGTGGTGCACTGGCTTCAAAACTGTGTGTAGCTGTACATTCATCCTGGAGCATCAGCTCAGTGTCAAAAATACAATAGCAAAAATATCAAAGAAAAAACTTGAATTCATAGAACTTTTCCATATTGCTTTTCTGAAAAACTCATGGTCACTAGATTTGTAATGGTTTGAGTGCATTGTAGTTCTTGTTACATTACAACAAATCTGAAACTGAAGCATATAATTCCTTCTTTTATTTCTAAAGCATCACATTCTCCTCATATTGTATCTTTTAATATCAGTTGATTAACCAAAAGTTAGCAATTTATATAAAATATTAGCACATGAAAGACCTGTATTGTTTATTATTGCATGGTAATAGATATGTTTTGGAATTATTATCTCATGAGCTTGAAGTGATAAAACATATCTGATTTATTTTCTAGATTCCATCAATTCATAACCTAGGGGATTTGCAATAAAGACATGTTTCAGTAGATGGCGCCTTTTGCACAGTGCACTCCATTGGCATATGCAGCATATCTGGAAACTTTTTAAAATGTTGTAAATAAAGCTCAGTGACAATTGAATCCAGTATATTACCTAATCAGTAGGTCTTCCTTTATACGTTTTAACCCATTAAAATAAATTATGCAATATATGCTGTATATATATTCTGCTTGTAATATGTAGAATTCAAATGTACTGAATGCTTTTGTCATGTAAAGGAGTAGAAACAGAAATAATTGTTATTTTTTTATCAGCTGCTTGATGAATTCATTGCCTGTTTCTTTAATGTGTGTTGACAGAACAAAATAAAAGTTCACGGAATTGTATTCTTCTTGCCTTTGTTTACAAGGGCAGTAAGCCTTACATTTGTTTTTTATATGTTGTGAATAACAGTTTTTTAATATAAACTGCAAATGGTCTTGAAACCATGCAGCCATTTAAAGAAAGAGAATAATGAAAGCTCTATGCCTTAGCAGAAAGGTAAGTAATGATAAACATAAATATGTAAATATAACAAAGATTCGGGGATCTTCTGGTTGCTGGAGTTTGATAAAAAGATGAAACAGAAAAGAAAACAATAATTCAAAAATCATATGGTAACAAATATGAATAAAATACATATTGTCTTAAAAAACTGTATTACTCGGTCTCCTTACCATAAACTAATGCAGCAGGTCTCTAATTCACAGCTGACCATCAGACCTGGGAACGTGCCAGGTTTTACCCAGAGCCTCTAGAGAAACTCTCAAATTCTCTGGTCAATTATAAAATGGAGTAGAAAGGATTTAATTCAGTAAATGCTGCCCTAGATCATTTAAAACTGCATACCTATAAAATAATTGTTTTGCAAAGGTCAGGATCGATAAGGCTAGATACATGCATCACTTTCCATTGGTTTTGTCCAAACAAATGTCTTGCATGTGTATGTTATGGGTTAAAGTTTATGTAATGCTATTTTGACTCAGCCTAGGGTTTACAAGCATCATTCTTTGGATTTGACAACAGCTTCACTCAGACTCTCAGGGGATAGGCCCAACTTACAACTGGAATAGTGCCTGTACTTTTAATATTTGAAATAAAGGGTGCCAGTGGTTCTTGTCTTTAACAGGAACAGTTTATTTACACTTATTTACAATTTATTTACAAACGTACACTGTACACTGATTTATTTACACTTATTTACAGTTTATTTACATAGCTCACCAAATATAAAACATCACATACACACACGTTACCTGAGATAGCACAGTATTCAATACAATCAGTGCATAGCTACCCTCCCTTGAGCAAAATGAAGAGCAGGGGCAGCTCTCACCCTTCCCTAGCACACTGTGGCATTATAACCACTGGACAGTACTTAGGGACTTTCCTTGTAGCATCTGAGATCCAACCAGCCTGAGTGCTTCCCACCCCAGGGTGTACTGGCATCTCCAGACCGATGGAACTACCACCCTGAGGCCCTATCACTTGAGAACCTGCTCTAGGTGCCTGATATTACATGCAAGACACCTGAGTGTCCCATACCCACCACAGTCCTAGTTGGGGATAGCTACCCTTCTGTAGCTTAGTGCTAACTATCATTCTCTGTAGTGATCCAAAATAGGGGCTTTACTAACTTCAACTGCCTATAGGAACTTTCCACCCTCCTAGTAGAGGCCTTAGAGCCAAAATATCAACTCACTTCCTGGACAGTAGTTTTTAACACCTCCCAGCAATGACTTATACAGTGCACATTTTTTAGCAATTAATCACTTACTCTACACTAGATGGAGTCATTACTACATTTTTAGCACAATATCTCTATAGCACATACACACTGCTAAATTGTTGTTTACACATGAACTTTATAAGAAATGGATTACTACCATTTTCATTTTCTTACAGAGATGTCATGTGCTGTGGCACCACTATCAACTTGCTGAAATGCATGTTAGTCTTTAGCTCAAATGCATGGCACATGGCTGCTTACAAACCAACATAGTTTGTAGCATGCATCTGAATAGATAGCTAATCAGCACTGCAGAATTGGGATTTCATTTGTCTGGTTTGAAAGGGATGATCTGGGAACCTTAGTTATAGTGACAATTTAATTCCCTTAAAAGTGAGTTTAACAGGGGAATTCATCAACAGAGGCAGTCAATTATACCAATCAGCAGTTGGTTTTGAACATTCTTGTTTCCCCCTACTAGTAATTGCTGTTAATTGGTTGCTATTGGTTATTAAAACTCTTTTAAGATTGCCTCTGTTGATGAATTCCCCTGTAGAAGATCTCCTATGGTACATAGATTGCTGCATGTTGTCACTGAAACAAGTGGTCAGCAACCTGCATCTAAACATGTTAATAATCAACCCTGCAACATGCTTACTTTTATATATATATATATATATATATATATATATATATATATATATTATATACACATACATATTTGTTTGAGTTTAAGGGTGAAATGTAATACAATCAAAAATCGTATGCTACGATGCTAACATCAAAAAGTGTATGCTACAGAACTGCAATAGTTGTAAATAATGTAAATAATTAGTCTCCAAAAAGTAGATTTCTCTATAAATGTTTTTCAAACCTGTTGGGAGGTTCCTAAAGCAGTAGAATCATACAGAACCGTATCTCTCAGGGTGGGTTAGGAGAGAGACGACCTGGATCCAGAATGGCTGCTCATACCATTCTTTCCAGACTGGTGATGTAAAAAACACATTTTGTATGTGTGTTTGTAACAGGAAAATACAACTCAGACCTTTAGTATTCTGCTTTCTATAAGATCTGCTGTTTAATTTGGGTGTGCCAGTATCACTTTAAGGAATACATTCTTTTAGATCAGTTAAAAAAATTAAACAAATAAATTCACACTAAATATCATATATTGTCAGTGTGTTTTCAGGAAAGCACATGGCAAACAGGTTATAGCACTTTTGTAATCATGCATGGGGCAACGGAAATTCTGCGTGTCACTCATATAACAAAGCAAACACGCTCATAGAAAGTCCTCCATAGTGTAGTAATAGTGGTATAGACTTTAAAAATTTTTGTTCACCTAAAACCTACATGTTCAAATTTGACATACATATTACCTTATATTTTTATACCATTTTTTCACTTTACTGATTGTATAGAATATATATATTTTTACTTAATGCTGCTAGGTTATGCAGCACTGAACATTGCATCTCTTTTAGCATGAGTTTAAGACCTTTTGTTCAATGAGATCTTAAAAACCTGAACAAGAAGTTCAACTTATTAATGTAATAATAGTTTATTGTTTTTAAAGACTCCAGGTGTATGGTTTTATGGGGAAACATGTACAGTATGAACAGTGTTGTGTGGCACCTGAATCATTATTTAGATAAAAGGGAGTAAAGACACAGTCGGTATTAGAAATACATTTATGAACGCAAACTGTTTTTTAGTTGTAGAATGTTAAGATTTTGTAGCCTTGAGTTTAGTAGTAATTTAATGCAACTGCAGATAAAAAATACTAATTGTTTTGCCTTTATGTCTGCACTAAAAATTATCACAAAATTTCAAGAACTGAAATGAAAATAGTGAAGAGGAAGCAGACTGAAAATTGTTTACAATGATATGTCATATGATATGTTTTCCACATTTATGAATAGGCAGAATGCAGTTTTCATTACTTAAGTTGGAATTTTCTGGGATTAATGCAGAACTGCTTTAACTGTTGGACTAAGCAACTGCAGAATCCCCAGTAACACAATTCAGCTCTAGAATGGAACAGACCATCTGATAGAAATCTGCCATAATGAAAGTCCAGCATGGAGCTAAATGAATTTCCACCTCTGCTGACTGAGGGGCTAATGACAAACATTTCCCAGGGCTCTTTACTGCTGTTGCTTGCATTTTCAGGGCATATGGCATTTGGCAAGATGCCTTTCCTTAGTGATTTCAATTTTGTAAAGCTCTTGTGTGAAGAAGATTGTTTCTTGGATTGAAGACTGTTTATACTTTTATTTTTCCTGATCTGTTTTAATCACCAGAAGCATTTTAAGATTTAGGATAATATTTAAATAATGTTATAAGGTAAAATGCGTCTAAATGATTATAGGAAAGCTATCATTTATAATTAATTAATGATACACTTTAATCTAACACCACCAGTATTTATGATTACAAATTATGAACAACTATGGAACAAAATCTTAATTAACCACACCACTGTGCACCAACAGTGATTTTGACCATGTTTTTATAAAGATACAGCAATGTAAATGAGCATTGTTTTTTATCTGTGCATATTCATAGACTAAGAAGCACATGACAATGCTGTGTAGCGGTAGACTGGGAAAATAGAAACCTAACAGGGAACTTGCCAAGGTCAGACATTTGCAAATTGAACATTGCCTGAGTGAATTTCTAAATTAGCTTAAGCGGCCATATTTATTAAAGGGGTGACAACATTAACGTACCATTTCCTCTGTTTTCATTGAAGTAAATGACCAAAATTGTCATGTCAAGCATTTTGCATCATTCAATTTCAGTATTTTAGCCCTCTTTTATTAAGCATCCACCAGAGATACTGCCAACCATAATTAAACTGACAAAATACTATGATTATAATAATGTTCAATGTCAAAAATGGCCAAATGGTACATTACTATTTTATGCTATCATTTTTTTGTGTTTATTAAATATATGAAGAATTGTAAAGAAATAATTCAACAATGAAACCATTATATTGGGTACTTCCTTTATTAGCGTAACATAGTTAAATAGTATTTACTAAGAACTGTTACTTAGCTTCATTTTCCATGTACCATATATTATATATGTACACAACCAGACTAGACAAAACCCCTCAGGGAAGAAGGCCCCTGCTTAATTATTGGAGTAGGCCAAAAATGTATTAAATAACATATTAAGTAATGTGATGCACCATGGAATAAACAAGGGCACCAGTGGTTCTCTCATAAAAGCATAAAACATATTTATTAACTATTCAAAACAGCAGTAAAGGATATATTACATGAGACAGAGAGTTGTAGTTCATACATTATTAGACTCACACTTACTCATTCATATCTTTTATATATGAATACTTGGAGTGAATGCAGATATTTACAATCACATAGGATACAGTGGTGAATACAGATATGTGTAGTCACCTAAATTCACAGGAATATTCATAAGTTCCAAGCATAGAGAGTGCAAGTAACCATTCATATTTACCACTCTGGTCCACAGACATTGCACAGGTATATTCATAAATACCAAACATATAAAGTGCAGGTAACCATTCATATGTACCACCCTGGGCCACAGACAGTACAACAAGCAGCAGAGTGACTTCAAAGGCATTCCCGGACGACCCAATTCCTTGGGAGGGAATTCCAGAGACCTTCCTTCTTTGAGTGGACTCTCCCCTGGTCCCTAAGCCTGTCCTGTAGCAATCCCTATTGCTGTGCATCCTCATCTTCAGAGGAACAGACACTGGGTCCCCTAGGCCAATACTCTCTAGTTGGGGTCTTGAGCTACCCAGGTAAATATCTCTACCCTGCCACTCTCACTCCCTAAGGTGAGATAACATAGGTAGGCTCTCTATCCTTAGTTTCCGTGTGGTGTCCCTTCACCAGGAGGGTGGAGGGTGAGGAGTTGCTCCTGCAACTCTCACGTGGCAAAAGGCTAAGACACGCTCAAAGCACTTACTTATATAAAATACAGACATACTCTGATTGGGTAATCTATCCCTGGGCAGGCTATAAAAAGGCACAGAAACTTCTAGAACATTCCTCATATATTATTCAATAATATATTAGCAGAGGGAGCTCTAATTACACTGCATAACTCTATTAACTATAGGCAGTAGTATTGGTATAACTGAACATGTATAAATGGGAGATTTACCAGAATACTATATTGGAAAAAAAATCAAATTAGCCAATAAATATCCTCAATTATATGATTTGAACTGAACTGATTTGAAAAGTATCCCTTTTGATCTACTTGTGGAAATACACTTTTCAATAACTACTTTACATTACATTTTATTATGTTATTATTTAAAGTGAATGCCTCAGGAGAAGGAATTTGATAATCAAAGTTGACTTAGATATGTTGATGGTCTCTGACAGATTTAACTAAGAAACATATAAGGTCAATTGCCATTAAATCATAGATTACTTTAGCTACAGGGAGAGGTGCTATGGCAATTCTAAAATATAACATGGGCCTGGACTTAGGCAGTTCATCTATGAGATTAGACAATGGAGATGATCAACTCAGTAGAATAAATCATTTTCATATACTGATAAATTATTGTTTTTATTAATGGGGGATAAAATAAATGCCAAATTCCCCCCCCCCCCAGTTTAAACTATGAGACCAGTCATGGAGCATTACAATTTAGTTACTTATTTTACAAGTTTGTGATTGACTAGCCAGCATAGGAATTCCAATAGAACCACATACATTTTCTTATAATTAGGCCAAATCATCTTGTTACATGTGGGCTGATTTGTGTAGGGCATGTGGTTTTGACAGACACAACATTAGTATATTTTTAAATAAAACAAACAAATAAAATACAAACAGCATCAGTAAAATATCCAGTTCTGCTTGAGTTAGTGAAAAAATGAAACTAGGCTGATATAGCGATATCCAAAAATATACACAGCAAATTCTCCATGTACAGCAGTCAGTAAATAAACACAAAGCAACTTAGTTGCAAAATAAAAAAACAAAATATGAGCAATATGCATTTATTTACTTACTAACTCAGTGGTTCTTAACTGGGGTTCTATCGAACCTCCGCCACAGAGGTCAAGGGATTTATCACTAAAGAAGGGTTCAGTGAATGTGCATATGAAACTGGTGGGTTCAGTACCTCAAACAAGGTAAAGAACCACTGTAACTGGTAAGTTTATAAGAATATATGAAACATTAGTTTTCTCTATATAGAAATGCATTTTTTTTCAGTTATCTTTTCAGTTGCATTTTTCAATCACATTTTTTCATGATCTGATTAAAAACATACTTTATAATAGTAAATGATCTTAAATAGGTGCAGTATTTTCTTGAAAGCTATGCACAGTATCAAATGTCAGTTGTTTTACAAATGTTGTTCTATTAAAATAATTAGATTAATGTTTTTGTACCAGTGGAGGACAGAAACACAGGTCACAGGAAAATCTCCAAGTGGGCCCACATCTCAGTGTGTCCTTGTGAAGATTTAAAGTGCACCATCATGAAATATTCTTGTAAGTAGTGTAAAGCAGGTAGAGGACTGGAGACATAGGGGGTTATTCAGGAAGCTCCGAAGTGAGGCGCGTAGTGTTCGCCTCACTTCGGAACAACTGACATGCGCATGCTGATGTCCTGCACATGGACATCAGCATGCACATTAAAGGGATTCCCCTCCCGGCGAGAGCACTCGAGTCTCCTCGCCGGGAGGGGAATCCCTTTAATGCGCATGCTGATGTCCGCGTGCAGGACATCAGCATGCGCATGTCAGTTGTTCCGAAGTGAGGCGAACACTACGCGCCTCACTTCGGAGCTTGCTGAATAACCCCCATAAGAGGTAGGATATAAGAAAAGCATAGGGGCTGAAGACAACAATGAAGAAACAATAAGAAGCAGATGTTAGGAAGTACCCCAGTCCAAGACTTGCATTGTACTATTTTACATGGAATACAGTGTGCCTCTCACTTACCTTTTATTGTATGTGTTTTGCATTTGATGTATTCATCTCAGTTTTGAATACCTTTAATCTATGGGACCATTTTTGTGTTGCTTAACAGATATATGAAAAGATGCTTGTGTAAGCTGGTCATGCTCTATAGAAATTATTTTTCTCATGGGCCGCGTGAAAGGTTTGAGTGGTTTTAGAGGGCTGGAGTGGTGTGCCTATCTTGCTGGCACCTATGGTTTTTGATCACGCCCCCTGTTTTCGCATGCTCGGGTGGGCCAGGGGGAGATGGTTGGAGGGATGGATGTGGCCCATGTTCCGTACAAGGTCCAGGTCTGCTCTATAACAACAGGAAGAAACTGCAAATGTACATGTGAGTGAAAATGCATTAGGTGTATTTTGTCCCTATGAACAAAGGTCTCTTCTACTGTTACGTCAGTTCTTAAATATTTTCGTATAATAAATAGGCAGAGACAACTGAATTGATTTTAATAGATGTGCCTGGCTTCTAAAAGTTCAGGAAAAATGATCATTTAATCCCAACTGTGATAAAAAGTCAACTGCACATTTGTAATGCCATGAGACCAACAAAAACAAATAATATTGTAAAGATCTTCCATGTCCCAGCTGGTGGTTTAATCCCATCTCACAGTGTGCCAAAACCATTGTTTCTTCCAGTGCTTTGTGGGCCTTGTTTAGTACATACAGGGAGCCACTTGCTGTTTTCCATATTCCCATAGGAAACATCTTTGTTGCACATTTATTTGTGAGAAATTTGTACAAATCAACTATGACCAGCTAAATTGTTATCTAAATCCTAAATGGTTTATTCAGCTCCAATGCAGGTACCAAAAGATTTATGCTGTGGTGAAAAAATGAATCAAGGTAATTTACCAATCCACCATATAGGAACAATGTAATCCACAATCCCTGTACCAGTATTGGACTGGGGAACATTCATTGTAACCAATGAAATTAGTTCTGGTCTGTGTTGATTAGAACCCAGAAATGTTACTAATAAATCTTCTTTTATGTCTAAGAAGCCAGTTTCTTTTCTATTTTGAGAAACTCTATAGCAATGCACAATACAGTGACATTACAGTCACCATGCAGGTACAGCCTGGCCCAAAATGAACCGTTTGTGTCTTTTACTGCATAGTGTCACCCAGGCTTCAGCTTTTTAATGGACCTTGTTAGCATTCTGACCTGTTTGTAAGATATAAATTACACTAGATCACCCCAAATGGTATAAATATTTTATTTTTCCTGCTTACCTTTTTATATATACTGTCAACACAGAACTAACTGGGGTAAACATGTTCCAAAGAGTCTGTCATGGACAAACTAAAGACTGAGAAGGAATGAAAAAAGCTGGAAAGAAAGAGATAGAGAGACATTTCAGTGTGAGAGACAGTGAGAGTGGAGGACAGAGGGACATATCAGTCAGCACAGAAATAGAGGGAGACAGACATACAAAAATATCAGGGAACACATAGCCTTTACATCCATGGATAAAAGGACTAGTCAGTAGTCAATGCATTATTGTGTCAAGTAAATGACAAGTACATTTAAAATTCTATACCCATAGTGCATCTGACATCAGACACAAATACTACCTTCCTTTGATTACATTTGGTGGTTAAATCTGATGTTAAGAGGAGAGGGGGGCCTTCAATTTCACTAGACACACCTACAAATACCACATTTAAAATGAATTATGGCAGTGGTAGCATTTTACTGTAGGTTTATTTTTCATCAGCCAGAACTGGGCATCTTGTTAAAAGAGAGAGAATACTAACAAAAAAGGAATAGATGGTGCAAAATACAGAAAATATGCAAGAGAAACAGTTTGCTAAAGAAACTTAATCCTGGGTGTCATTTAATCTCTCAGAAGGACACTGACAATCACACAAGGTCAAAGGAAGAATGATGTGGCATAAGAATATAAAATATGGGAATCTTGCAAATGTAAAATCACTCATCTCAGTTCTGTTAACAATTTTTGTAGCTTTGTACTATAGCAAAATGTGGACTGACAACCAGTAATGTGAAAGACTTACCGGTATGTCTTTATAATTATATTGGTGTGGGAGCAATGATGCACGTCAGGAGTGCTTCCCCCACACTGGCTAGTGGTGGAAGGTTTAAAAAAATCATTCAGCTCATGCGCTGACTGCCAGAGCTTCTACTTTTGTCAGGCTCTGTCAGATTCTCTGTTCTGTCCTTGTTTCAGAATTCCTGTCTACATATTGTCAGTTCCTGTTGCTGAAGTTGCCCATCTCCTCAGGGATCTCATCATAACTGCTTCTTAAAGGCATAGTCTCCTGACTACTTTCAGATTCCATTGTTCCAGTTCCACCTCTCTGGGTCCATCCAGCTGCCACCAGAAGAGGGTGATTCCAGGCTGTACCTCCTTCCGGTGGTTAAGGGTGAAAACCACAGGCTCTGTGAACCTGTGCCAGCTGTGTTGTGGTTAAAGGATCCATTTCTACCTGTGACAGTGGGGAAGTAACTCATTACAAACATAAACAGAGAAGGGGAATACCGGATAGTTAAAAAAAGGTCTTCTGTCATTTGATAAATGGCCTGCAGGGCGTAACATGTATTAATAAAGAAAACATATTCAGCTATCATATATCCTCCTTTATTGTATATTTGTGGATATTATTTATTTTCTTTGGCAGAGGCACTGAAAATGGATGGATCATATTCTAACCAGCATTTCTTGTTTGAAAGGTTGACGTTTAGCCTTTTAATATCAAGAGGAAAAAGAAGACTCTTTCCAATACTTATGCAACATAGCATGAAGGAGGTGGGGGTCAATCCTTAAAATAATGACAAAAGATAATTAGTACACACCTTACATGAAACACTTTGGCATTTGTCAGCATTTTTATCATCATATATATGTAACTTAAACCCCTTTGTGTACACTTTCACAGATTATGTATATTGAAGTACAGATGGGAAGGAATATGCATTCGTCATTTTTTGTTTGTTGTTGCGCATTTTTGGTTAGATTAGATACACTTCCTGTATAATTATATAGCTCCTGGGGAGTTCCCAGAATTTTTCCTGTTTTGCAGTGACACTATATAAAAACTGCACAACGCATTTGTTTACTTAGACTGTATATAATAAAATATTGCATGCATCTATCCTGTTGTTTTACATGTAAGATACTTACAGTCTAGCAATATTTTACTTTATAAAATTATTTAGCTTGTTAAAGTTGGCTGATGATGTGGGTTGGAATTCAGCAGCATATGGTCACCTGTGGGTGGGCTACCTGTACAGACGAAAAGAGTTAAGCCAACTTTAGAAGAACAAAAAGGTCTTAATATCCTAATCCAACTAGACATTGCATCTCTCACTAATTAGAGCATCTGTAAAATATTTATATACCTTGATTAATACTAGAGTATTTGAATGTACTTAATATCAGTTCAATTGTCTTGTACCTATGGTACAAAGTGTTATAAGCCTTACAAGGCAATTAACAACATGGATTCTCTTTGAAGAAAGGGAAATTCCACATTTGTCTCTTGAAATATGCAGTACAGTACTGTTTACAAAGAACACTAAATGAAAATGAAATGTAAGTCATTCAAGGAACACCCTGAAGCTGATTTGAATCACTTACAATTATATGTGCTGACTTAGTTCAAAACATGATTTTTAATTACATTGCTATCCTAATCTAAATAAAGAAAGTCATTTTCCCAGATAAGCCCAGTGGCAAACATTAAATGTCTTATGACTCTGGCTTGACCATACTTGGACTTTGATTAACTGACTGACTTGATGAAAAACTAGCATGAAATTTAAGATTCCGAGCAGATTAAACGCCTTCCAAGTTATGGCCTTAAGATACAGATTTGTCCAGTAAATGCCTGTCTAATTACTAAAATACAGATGTATTGTACATACAAGGGTAGTGTGGAAACCTTAAATATACATTTGTTCTCAATTATCTTGGACCCAAATTGCAGCATTTAAACAGATTAAATAGATAATGCCATCGCTAATGGACCAGCTCAAATTCTGTTAGAGACACAGTGGATTCCAACAGCCATACAGATGTATTGCAATGTGCTTTTCCTTTGACAAAAATGTTGCTACCTAGTTAATACCTTGAATACAATTGCTGCTGGTGTCATAGAAGGATGAGGACTGGGATCCCCATTTTATCTTGCATTATTCATATCTTTGTTAATATTTAGATTTCATTTACTAACCAATAATAATTTAAAATATCTATTACATTTAAAATATATTATCATCATTAGTTTATATCATATTTTCAGAAAGCAGCAGTAGGTGCTTTAATTATCAGCAATAACATTTCCAGGCTCCTTTTAACCATTTCCTGTTTAGTTACTTTTTTATTGAAAAGCTCAGTTACTGACTGTAAAAGTTAGTTGTTTTCCAAAATGCTGCATGCAAAAAACTCACCCAGGGAGAAAGACACAGATTTTTGCTTTTTAGGCATGTCTCTAATATATATTTGTCTTGACTCCCCTAAAAAAGGCAGCTCCCACTTATTTTTATTAATTAGTTAACAATTTATTTAGAAGGACCTATGAATAATAGTATGCTTTTTATCCCAGGACCATTGCTCACAAAATGTGGAGTCAGTATTCCATAATGACCTGCTATTATGTAAAACATATTATGATTGTTGTCAAAACACTTCATATACTAGCTAGGGGAGAAGTGCATACAGTATACTGCATTCTACATCTTTCTGTTTGAGACTCATGCTAGGACAAGTGATCCTTTAGCAATTACTGCTTAACTAATAAAGCAAACCTGTAATTAACTGACATTTACCCTGCTTTGAAGTCATTTTTTAGAGAAATTAAATCCAAACTTAATATATTTACATAACCTTAGTTTTTTTCTGGAAGCAGAAAATCAGCATTAGTCTTTGAGACTTAAAAATCAGAAAAGTTGGCACGTTGTGTAAATCGTAAATAAAAACAGAATACAATGACT
>WMED01004854.1:0-17500 GCA_019650415.1 Pipa parva
GATTCCATGTGTAAAACAAATGTTATCCACCAGTGAATACTTACACTGTAATTAATTTGTTCTGCAACTCGGGCTTAGTGATGATATACACTTGCACTGTGTCAAACAGCTCTCGAGAAATATACTCCTCTGGAACCTAGAAAGATGATCATATGCACAATGCGAGAGCCTTCATTTTCCATAAGCACACCAAATAAACCTGGGCCTGCACGATATTTTTTTAATTACCACCCCCTCCCCCCACCAATCTTCTTCTGTTCATGGTAAAACATCACCACTGTTCCATTCAATGCTCATGGTACCAGCTTACCTGGTAACTTATCTTTGGGCCAAGCGTGGGGTGAAACTCACTGAAGAAAATACATTCGATCTTCCGACTGGACATCACTGTAGAGAGCACTAATTAAATGAAAACACAGAATTTGAACACCGAGTATTCTAGGCTTAGAATTCAGGTTTAAAAACTCAAGAGAGGTAGTTTCACACCGAGAACAAGACTGTTATATCAGACAACATAACTGGCACTATCTTTATCACCAAATATTTGGCACAAATGGATGGTTTTGGGTGATATCCATTTGCAGAATCTATATTCAACAAGTTCAACCAAGTTCATAAAATGCATAAATAATGCATTTATAGTTACTATAAATATATATATTCAATATGTGCTGCTTAATTGTCTATAGAAAGTAATAAATGTAACTATTTAGCTTTAGATCACCGTTCCTGTATATGATTCATGTAATGTACCATAAACAACAATGGGACTTGAACTGGGTGAGGTCTGCTTTAATAGACAGAAAGCAGTAAAATTCATGAATTTAACTTTAAAGATAACATTTTTACAAGTGTTGTTTTTGATTAGCTGCCCTGCCAATCCAAATGGGAATTTTGTTTTTTTGGTTTTACTGGTCCTTTAAAGTGGACCTGTCAGGGTCTTCTTCGATGCCTGACTTGAATCTCAAGTTGGGTTGAGTGGAATTAAAATCATTACTGATGAAAAATTCCTCCAATCAAATCCCTTAAATCATGATCCCGCAGGGATCTGATTGGAGGAGATTTAATGACAATCATCATTTGACTCCCCCCAAAGTGACTTGAGATTCAAGTCGGGCATCGGAGCAGAAAGGAACCAGGGAGTTTGCTTCTTTTACTACAGGCTTAGCTGAATTCTTTTATCATTCTACTAAGACAAATCCCTGTTTCCTAAAAAAAAAAAAGAGTCTGTTAAGTGGAACTGACAGGTCCACTTTTAAGGAGAACTAAAGGTCAAATAAAAAAGGAGACATATAAAAAATACCATCTAGAAAGTGGAAATGTTGCAGTCACAGCTTGAACTGTGCTGTCATTTCACCGCATGTAGGCAGACTTTACAGCGCTTAGGCTGATACAGGAACCAGTGTGAAGCTCTGCCCACTTATGCAAAAGAGCTCTCACATCACAATGCTCATTGCACTTTTTTTGTCACTGAGGGGAGTGTTCTCATTGGCCCCGTAATGAATGTGATGATGTGCAAACCCTTTTGCACTGCCAAGTAGGTGGAACTTCTTGCTGGCTCCTGTATCATCCTAAGCTCTGTGAAGTCTGCCTCTGTACAGTGAAATGACAGCACAGTTCAAACTGTGACTGCAACGTTTCTACTTACTATAAGGTATTTTTTTATATGTCTTTTTTTTTATTAGACCTTTAGTTCTCTTTTAAGAAATTAATACTGTTACAAAGTGATACAAACAGACAAATATAAATTCTCCAAAAATAAACAAACCAATGAAGTTCAAAGGTATCAGGTGTTACCTAGTAGTATTTATATAAGTACTGTACAATTTATACGTTCCTGTCAAAGGGAAACATACATTTCTTATCTATTTGCTGGATTTTTATAGTCATCACTGTCAACATATTAGCTATTGAAATCGTCCTGATTTCTTTACTCACTGATTGTGATGGGATGAGCTGAGGCTGCACTACTTTACATCACAGGAGGAGATCTGATAGTACCAGGTGTCTGACAGGTTAGAAGCTAACACAACATGCCTGCAAAAAAAACAAAAACACAAAACTAACATCAACTTCCCATAAAATGTATATGAGCAGCAGGAGATAAGGGGGTTATTCACTAAGGTGCGAATTCGACTGCCAAATTCACAAACAGTGGATTCCCATAGGAAATCTGCGACAATTTCCCCATTCTAAACTCACCACTATTGTTTAAGGTTAACATTGCGACAATATTCTCATTATAAAGACGCGACTGCGACAGTAGCAGCCTATTGCAACTGTCTTTATCTAGTAAACTCGCACCTATAAGCAACAATTCGGACTTTAGTGAATAACCCCCTTAGTGAGATGGAAAAGCGAACATGGTCGAGCATTATTATTATCAAACAACACTTTTAATTATAAACAGGGATAATGAAGATAAATATTAACTATAGGTTTGGTGGTTGTTCTGTCCAGCAAGGCTTATTACGTTGATTATTATGTTATGTTAAAAGCATTGCGTTAAATTAACTATGCTATTCAGGGTGGTTAGAGCATCCTTCTAATGGTCGTATTTAGCATTGATCTACCTGTAAAAGTAAAAAATGGTAACATGGGTAGAGCAAAGCACTCTGGGTAGCCAGATCAGTCTGAAGCAGGAAGTTCCCAACAGTACTCACATGTTACATGCAAAAGCATTGTTAAAATTCCAAGCCCTGGACAAAGTATATCTGGTTAGGGAACTATGTCTGTTGCTGTGATGTTATGTTATGCAGAACTGTTTACTGAGTTAGTTGTTACTTGTTACTTAAGGAAATGGTAGTTGTTAAGAAGCCATATGTTCACATGTATAGGTAACTGTCATAGTTATGCGATTTATGCTCATTACTTATACCTGTTTTCTTTGAATTCTTGTATTTTTACTAAACAAACAATTAACCAACAGTACCACACACTCTCATATCTATGCTGTTAACCAATAAACAAGTTAGATTACAGAGAACAGTCTGCTTATTTTGGAAGCCAGAAAAGGTTTATGCTGTATGTCAGACTGCACACTGCGAGAACGTGTAAGAAGACAGAACAGTTGTCTTAATTAACCTTAGGGAAAGGGCCCCACCTGCTATTTTGTCATGGTATGGCCTCATGCAGTCAAAACAACAACAACTGTACTATGACAAAAAGTAGGCCATAGTTAAAAACAAAATTGTTTTGTTGCATTAGAGTCATGGTTCAGACTGTAACCAATTGAAAGATGGAGACATACACAATAACGTAGAGTTTATAGACAAAAAACAGGAATCATTTACTTCAGCCTACTAACCTGCAATGTTTATCCAGAGAAGAAAGTAAAAAACAGATGCAAAAGTCAATTATAATAATTTTAGTAATAAATGTATTCCTGACTTATAATCATAACGATTCCCTAGACCAGGGGTCGGCAAAGTTTGTAAAGGAGGGAGCCATTTAGCTCCCTCCTCCACAGGTGAATTTTTCTTCTGAGCCGCAAAGGGGGAAGAGCGATCACATGACCTGTTGACAGCCAATCAGAAGAGGCGTTGGAGGTCATATGTGGGGCCAGCAAGATGCGCTCCAAGCCACAACAAGGCAGCTAAAGAGCTGCATGTGGCTCGCGAGCTGCACTTTGCCGACCCCTGCCCTAGACCAAGAACTCATCTCCATTAATATAGAACCCATAACTTTTATACTAGAACATAGTCTTTAAAGAGCCAGTAACACCTAAAAATTTCCATTTGAACTGAAATGGTATATATTCAACTACAGCACTTGAAAAATTTATATCCTTGAAGTTAAATTAATCAATTTTATTGTCTTGTCTGTTTTTATTGATACTGATAGCAGCCAATTCATGAACTAAACAATAATATTCACAAGTGTTGTATTTAAATTACTTTGCAGGTAGAGAGAGGGTATGAATACCCACCAAATGATGTCAAATCAGGGTGTGGTGCTAGCTTTCAAATGAGCTAGGCTGTAGCTCCCAGAATCAAACAGATCAAACAGTAGAAGGATAGAGGAATAAAATATGCACACACACACACATAGAGACTGGTATGTATGTATAATTGTATTTATAAAGTGCCACAAAGAAGAAAGAAGAGGTGTCATTAGCATGGGAGACAAAAAAGGAACAATCAGAAAGATAGGAAATCAGCAAGAGACAGCTGGAAATTTGAGACTGTAATTCATGTGTTAGCACAGGAGCGAATAAATAAATTTGGGTATCATCAGCATACAAGTGATACTGAAGACCAAATGAATTGATGATATCAGTCAAGGAAAGAGTGTATAGGGAGAACATTAGGTGGCCAAGGACAGAGCCTTGGGGCACCCCTCCCCTAACCGGGACTGGAGAAGAGGAGTCATTAGCACGGGAGACAAAAAAGGAAGTCAGCCAAGATGCAGCTTGATTACGGACCCCAAGTGCATTTGGTATACAACCATATATTTTACTGACCAGTGGTAAGCAGTGACAAAAGGAGGCAATTGCCCCCAAAATGTTTTGTCACTGTTTATCAGTGATATTTGGTTATATACCTGCCTCTATGTGTGTGTGCAGCTTTTATTCTTCTATCCTTGTATTTAAATTACCGTCATTGCAATCCTTTGTCTTTTTTGTCGGTGCTTTAAAATAAAATGTCCATATTTCTGCAGGTTAAAGACCAGTCAATTGATTTATCAAGATAGCAAGGTAGAGAATTTTTGCTACGCCTCTCTGGGATGGTTTGACTTTGCCCATGAATATCAAATCAATAGAGACAGATCAAGTTATGAGTCGTTAGTTGAACAAGATAGGATGCGCATCCTATCTTGTTCAACTAACGATTCATACCTTGTTCTGCAATTGAGGCATTTGAGCAGATTTGCCTCGGAGGATAGCACGCAGGAAGAGTACTTTATTTACAAGGTTTTTCATTAACACCTCAAACTGGTTCCATTTCATTCTAAATTCCTAACATGGACTAATTTTGGACTGATAAGAATTAGTCTAAATTCTTTCTCATTCATTCATTAATTTATTCTATTTAATTTCATGTAAGAATCCTTTTACATTTATTTTTACGTTGTTTTATCATAGATCAGGGCGCTTTGCCAGCCCAACAGTACAGACCTCCTCCCATGTGAGTGACATCACACAGTGTTGGCTGTTGAGGGGACAGGGCCTCCTGTTGGGCCCCACTCAACCCCAGTCTGATGCCGAGTGCAGGGCACTGCTCAGTGTCAGACTGGTTTTATTAGGTTGCAAGAGTGTATAATTAGAAAAGCAGAAAGACCTGGAAGCCTCTGATCAATAGATCTAAACAAGTCCCAACTATCCATAAAATAGCACCCTTAGACCAGGGCCACACTAGTGATTTTCATGCCTGGCAAATTTTTGGCTAATTTTCTCAATGACTTCTGTGAGACTAAGGCCAGTGTCACACTGGTGGTTTTGTAGTTGAGCTGGAAAAATTGTATCCATTGTTTCTATTTTGTTTTGCACCATAGATAATAATGAGTCTAAGAACAACTCAGCTAAAAAGTGTGACTCTGGCCAAAGATTCCCTAAAGTATTTATGTAAGACAAGGATGTACAGCCACACCTGAGACACAGGTTACCAAGGTTAAAGGGGAAATATAGTCAGATTACATCTTTTGATAAGCAGTACTATATCTTTGTGAGAAGCATTTCTCCCCAGTAGTTGTTTCATGTGATGCAGGATGATTGATGAAGCAGCACTGATAAACTCCCATACTAGGAAATGTGTGATTTGTACTGGCCAGTTTTCCATGAAAAGGTGCTGTTGCCACAGACATTTTTGCCCCACTTACTACTTAAAGGCTAAGTTCACACTAGCATTTTTATACGCCGCACATAAAAAAACAGCCCTGCAAAAACCCATGGGAATTACCTGTTGCTGGCCACACTAGCATATGACGTGACCGTTCGCATGCTGGAACACTTCATGTTGCATTTTTTCTAGCATATGTACACTGCTCACAAAATGCAGCTAGATAGGAGGAGCTGCGAACGCTGAGGGAGCGTTCATACTGAGTCAGGCAAGTACAATAGAACTGCGCATCTACAAAATATGCCGGACTGAAATACGAGGCATAGTTTTTAGACGTGTGTTTCTAAAATACGCAGCTCATATATGCCGTGTGTGAACCTAGCCTAAGCCTGCGCACAAGTTAGTTTATAGTCTATAAACTCCTGCTTTCCAAATGTAAACAATGAGGTCAAAGGATCAGCACACTGCTAACCAATAGCAGTTAGGCAGCTTTATCTTCTCATGTTACCTAACTTGGGAGGGGGAGGACAAAATGTCAGCTCTCAGGAAAACTAATTAAGGGAAACAAACTGCAAGTATTATTTCTTCCTTAGATGCTTTTTTAACTATTTGTGTCAGCAATTGGCTTAGTATAGAGGAGTTTTATGTGCATGCATACAGTTATATCAGCACTATAGTGCCCCTTTAGTGGAAGCAAGCAAATGTGGCCCACCTTTTACATAAATTCTTATGAGCAGCTTTTAACTGAAAATGACAAGGTGTGTAATACCTGGTGTGGCCCTGGACTTAACGACCCACACAAGACCAGGCAGAGCTGCCCACCCTATTACTTAATAGCAATCCCTTAGTGTACTGATCTTCAACCTGTAGCACTTCTTGACTACAGCAACCAGTACACGGTCCTAGGAAAGTTAGGGGTTCTAATACAGAAGAGCTGGAGAGGAACAGGTTAAAGATCAGTGCCTTACTGCAATAGGTATCAGGAACACTGCCCCCAGTCCGCACTGAGCAGGTTAGTAAATGGTTCATCTGCCGCACCTGTAATGTAAATGGCTAGCGTGTGACTGTCTCTCCAGGCTGCACAGCGTGTGACCGTCTCTCCAGGCTGCACAGCGTGTGACTGTCTCTCCAGGTAGCGGCTGCACAGCACTTGATATGGATAAAGCGAGACGAATCAGCAGACAGCGGATCGAGGGACACATTCATTGCATTAATGAAATGGCTACTGCGCATGTCCGCGCCTTCCAGCAGCATGTCCAAAATAGCCCCGCCCACTAAAAATAGGGGGCGGTGTAACTTCTACGTTCCACAGCGCAGGTGCCGCACCCAATGGGAGGAAGAGGATGTTTTGAAAAGACTGTCAGTACCGGAAAGTGAACCGGTTATGCCGGGCCACGTAGAACCCGAAATTTCCCCCAAACTCCGTAGCTCTTGGCAAGTATGTGAGCTTGTAAGGGGGTGTCAGTTACAAGCTTGTGTTGTCTTGCGCAACTAGCCGCACAGTAAACTTCAACTGTCTGTTGTTTCTCTGACAGAGTATGACCAGGTCTAAGAACGCAGACAGCGACAGTCGCCTGTTCCGTGCCCTGCGTGCACTGTCTGGGGTCGCTGCGCATCTTGCCGCCATCATTGTAACAGTGTATATGATATACGTATCCCAACCCGGAACAAGTGAGTGGCAAAGCCTAGGGGCTGGGGACTTACTGAATGAAGTGGTACCGGTACGTGCAATAACAAGCGGTACCGGTGCGTGCAATAACAAGCGGTACCGGTACGCGCAATAACACAAGCGGTACCGGTGCGCGCAATAACACAAGCGGTACCGGTGCGCGCAATAACACAAGCGGTACCGGTGCGCGCAATAACACAAGCGGTACCGGTGCGCGCAATAACACAAGCGGTACCGGTGCGCGCAATAACACAAGCGGTACCGGTGCGCGCAATAACACAAGCGGTACCGGTGCGCGCAATAACATGCACCTGCAATGGGCAAAGAAGAGTGAAACGTGGATAAAATCGCACATCATTTTATGATAGGGTGCAATGCTTATAATGCCAATAAAATGGGAACTGTCTCAGCTCATTCATTTATATTCTGCAGTGTTGAGGGTCTCTTTAACTTTTGAATTTATTTTGCAATGATTTTTGCCCATGGATCACATGGCACAAAGATGACTAAAATTATGCAAATGTTTGAAATTTATATCAAACAAATTTTATTAAAATGTTATGATAGCACTTGACACATTCCTCAAATTGTTCTGCTTAAAGGACATGATCTGCAAATAATCATTATGTGCTTTCATGCCCTCTCTGGGAGATATTTGTGATGCAGAGTTAATGATCTTTTTTGCCGCCTACTCCGCTGTTTTCTGTTAGAGAAAACAAAGCCGGAATAAATGTTTTTGCTGCCAGTACTTCAAATACATTTTCCTCTGGGCAAAGTGATAACAGAATAAGAGTTTGGTTTCATTAAAAATTAAATACACAGTCTTGGCACATCTAGGGTACAATTATGCAGAGAGCAGACTAGACAGGACTCCATCAAACCCCAAAGTGCAAGGTACAAATCAAAAATGTCAGCAGCTCACCTTATGTTTTAGGGGAACATCCCTATTTTTATTGCAGAACCTTAAACACTCTGAAACATTGCACTGTATCAGGTTCTGCAATAAAAATGGGGATGTTCCTCTAAAACAGTGATAGCCAATCTTCTGAGCTCGGTGTGTCACTTTGAGAAATCTGGAGACAGGGCAACTCTCCAACTGAAAGTTCAGCAAGAACGGCACCGTGACGTGTATCGGCAAAAATGGCTCGGTGTGTTACCTCTGATACGCGTGTCATAGGTTAGCCAACACTGCCCTAAAACATAAGGTGAGCAATTGACTTTTTCTGATTTGTACTTCACATTTAAAAATAACAATACACATAATTTTAGAGCTTTACATAGTCTGTGTAGTCTAGATAGAATATGATCACTTGGATCTGTACAGTAGAACTTGCAACTTCTGTATGCTATCTGAGTTTACTCAACAGACCAAAGTTTTATTGGCATGATTTCCAACTTCAGTGAAAATCAGGGGTTGCAAGTTCTGCTTCAGAGAAATAAGTAATTGGATTCAGTCCTCATTACAGACTTTTGGTGCAGCTGCACTTGTACCGAAGTCTGTTTTGTAAAAGAGGGTTTAGAATTGTTTGTAAAATTACGTAATGCACCCAGGGTTGAACTGGCCCTGGAATTTTAAACTTCCATTTTGGCATATTCCTGAGGACAGCGTAAAGCAGGTAGGAGTTTGGCAACAGAAAGAGGTGGATTAATAGACAAAAAAAATCATTTGCTTGGAGAGCCCCAGAACTCCAGTATGACACTAATTGCATCTTGTAATAACATTATAATAAAATTACGGCTTGCTTCAAAGAGCAGGCAGACTATGCTATTACTTTTTGCCTGTACAGTGCAGCATCCGCAAACAGCTCCAATAGCAGAGGGACAACATCAGTGTGCTAAAGAATGGTAAAAGTAAACCTAGTAACCTGAGCCATCAGTAGGGCCACAACTCTGGGAGAAGA
Organism: Pipa parva; assembly: GCA_019650415.1. NCBI lineage: Eukaryota > Metazoa > Chordata > Amphibia > Anura > Pipidae > Pipa > Pipa parva. Next base: position 9,348 of record WMED01004854.1, read on the forward strand.
GAGATGATTAAAATAGCATTGTGCTTTGTTCTTTAAAACCTGCTGTGTATTGCACCGTGTATAAAAGATTAAGGGGGTTATTCACTAAAGTACAAATTGTTGCATATAGGTGCGAATTCACCAGATAAAGACAGTTGCAATAGGTTGCTACTGTCGCAGTCCCGTCTTTATAATGAGAATATTTTTGCAGTCGCGACTTTATTATGGGAAAATTGTCACGACTTTACAATGGGGAAATTGTAGCTGATTTGCTACGGGAATCCGCTGTATGTGAATTCGCCAGTCGAATTCGCACCTTAGTAAAATATTTGATCAGAAAAGCCAGATAGGTGTTTAACCATTTAATTGTAACTTAGTCAATATTTGTACCTAATTCAGTTACGTCTAGGATGGTGTTCTTTTTACACCACAAGGGAATAGCAATGACAGCTCCTAATTGATATTGCATAAAATATGTAGGAAAACAATGCTGAATATCCCATTTTCCAATGTTTGACAGAACATTAAATGGAAAAGTCAAGATTCATTATTTATATTAATGTGTGTATATATATTTGTACTCCCATATTAGTCATATTTAAAAACCAAAAATTTCCATTTGAATGGGTATGGCAGTACTCATTGCTGGTAGCAGATATCTTTTATGAGTTGGGCTTTCCGAATATGTATTCTGTAAAATTTCACAGAAAACAATAGACAGAGTGGAGGTTACTTACATAACAAATAAAAGATGGCTGGAACCACAAAAGGAAAAACAGCAACAAAAATCAGGAATTTAAATTCAGAGATAACATTTTTACAAGAACTGACAATCAAAGGGGATTGTTGTTTACTTTTTCTGTTGTTACTAACTAGTTCTTGACTAGTAACAATAGACTTCATGTAGATTGACTTCTATAATCTTTACATGATTGAATGAAAATTTTGGGAAACATTTTACCTTTAAGCTTATTACATTATTTGTTTCTTCTTATTTTCATCCACTGTACTATTTAAAGTGCACCTGTCAGCTCAGGATTATTATGGTTTTATAAAATATGTGACTTTATAATGTAAATAAAGTAATTAGGAACCAAAAAAAGTTTGCATATTGAAAATACACCTACTTGAATCTTGTCTCGATTTGAAATCATAGAAGCTGCAATTTTTTTCCTGACTTGCCACTCAAACATTACAGAAACACCCCCTAACAAGCAGGCTCTCCTCTCCTGTCTCCAAATCTCACACATGCTCAGTGAAGAGTACTTGTGCACTAGCACTGTAAGCTAAGGAGTTGGATTACAGTGCCTGGAGCCAGATTCTACTGCACAGTGACTCATGCACTGCTGACAGCTGAAAGTGCCCTGAGGATTTACACATGTAATTCATTATAATCAATGGACTTACTGTCTGTTTATATACTGTGTATATATATATATATATATATATATATATACATCCATCCACATAATCCCCCATTAATTCTGAAAATTCCCCATATTGCCCCATTGACTCTGAAAATTCCCCATAATTCTCCATTGATACAAAATACCCATAATACCATACAAACCCCCACCCATATTGTGCATCCCTCCCACCCATACATTTTAATTCTGTGAGTATGCGTTTGAGCTCCCTAGTCTACGATTGCAATCACGTGGCCGCGACTGAAGTTATCGCGGTAGGAAGCCGGCTTACTATTACAGCCGCACAGAACCGACACTCTAGCTGAGTGTTGGTTACGCAGACAGAGGCATCGAGGGAAAGCTCTGTAAAGGTAAGTTTTTTAAAATTACTTTATATTTGAAATATGTTACTGTTAGCTAAATAAACTTTAATAAATAAAGTCATTTCTAGGTGACGTGTGCATTCTAATGGATTAGAACATACTATACTAGTTAAAGATGATTATGCCTGCATTGTGTGCAGTTGCTAACTTTTCATGGTTTCATTTTCAGCTCTTTTCTCCTGGCATCCTTTTCTAATGACACTTGCTGTAAGTATAAAGCAAAACATAGTGGGATGGTTTTAAAGAAGAACTAGTCTCCTAATAAATCACATTTATTTATTTAGCCTACATGCCAGCAACAGAATAAACCCACAATCTTTCCCTTCCAAGACACCTACATGATTAATTCCTCTTCTTTCACATGTATATAAGTACATGGCAGCCTTTGTAGTATTTGAGAGACATTTGCAAAAGCTCTTGTCCTCCTGGGTACTGGCTTCTTAGAGAGCATGTGTGAAAACCAGCACTGAATGTATACTTCATTGATATTTACAGTTTAATGTACCATATGACATTCTTCAACCAGTATGTGTGATGTGTCAGGGTACATAATAATATAGTATAATAATGAGGATCCAATATAGTGGCAGTGAGATACTAGCATAAGAAGTTATCTAAGATAGCATTACAGCCCAAAGGTACTGATTTGCTGCTTCATAATATAGCAGGTACAGGCTTATGTAGTGGGAGGATATACTGCTGAAGGTTGAGCTTTGTGCCAGTATTTGCAAGTTAGACCCTGGAGGGTTTGCTGTACACTTAACTAAGTAACTTAGCAACTACAAAATGTTTTAAGTCTGGTGGCTTGGTTTTTAAACATGATTTGCTCCATTACTTTCTGATGAGCTCCTTTCCTGTTTCTTCCATTCTGACATAAAAAAAATACTGCATGATTGCTAGACTAACATACTCTAGCAACCAGAGGAAAGTGTAAAGTTCCATAACAAATGTAAATAATTTTAAAAAAATCTATTAACACCACTGTCTACACTATACAAAAAGTAAGATTTTAGGTGAATTAAGTTTAGGCTAATGGGTGTTTAGAGTGTCATTATTATTTCACTTTTTGTAATTATGTAGCCCTTCTATGCCAATGACAATTTAAATGTGTCCATCTAAGTTGTGCAGGACCTCATAATGTCATGTCTACATTGAGCGCACAATGTCATATACAATATTCAATGCAGTCAGGATCCACTGTGTTAACTGGGTACTATTATGAGACCTGCTTTTGTTCTCCCTCAGCATACTCTAAAAGAAATTGTCTTAAGTTGTGACACAATAGCACAAGAAGCATAATTTTATCTACAGTAGTCACATGACCTTCAAACTATGTTTTGGGACATTTTGTTAACCTGTATGGTAGAAATCCCTTTAAATGCCTGTTTAATTAATTTTAACCAATTTGTAACAAAACCTAAGTAACTTTTTGTCATAGCCAGTTTGAGACTTTTGCAACATGTCCAATTGTATTGATGGAAGTGATTTGTATTCCCCAGTAATGTTACTCCTCATTCTATTTGCAGTTCTCTTTCTTGATGACAGAAGCAATTCTGGTGTTCTCTCCTGACTCATCCCTCCTCTGTTCATTTTCTCGAAGAGCACGAGTACAAGCACACTGGGTTTTGCAGGTTCTGTGTGTACTTTGTGCTTTGCTGGGTTTTGGTATCATTTTCTCCAATAAGGTTCTCCAAGAAAAACCTCATTTCTCAACATGGCACGGAGTTTTGGGGACACTGGCTGTCTTGTGGACCTTGTTGCAAAGTATAGGAGGTATCTCTCTGCTTTACCCAAAAATGTTTCAGCGTTGGAATCTGGCCACTCGCAAGCTGTACCATGCAACATCTGGTCTACTTGGATATTTGCTGGGATGTGGTAGCCTCATGCTGGGCATGTGTTCCCTTTGGTTTGTTGCTTCTGTTACTGGTATAACTTGGTACCTTTGTATTCTATGTCCCATTTTTACTGGTCTGGTAATTATGAACCAAGTAAGCAATGCATATTTGTATCGCAAAAGAAGCCAATCCTGAGGCTATGAGATAATTTGTCTCAAACAACCTTTTTTTGCCCACTCTGTTTTTGGAGTGCAGGCAGGACTTGCATAGCTCCTGCACACTATTCAGAGTGGTGTGTTTGGAGAACATGCAAAAGTCCATGAAGTATTGACTTAAAGGACCCAAACTGGTCATCCATGTTTCTATATAATTCCTGGTAATCCAGGTGTCATGCTTATGTCAGTGTTTATTAATAATGTTCAGCAGTGGTTACCAGTGTGACTACACAAATTCAATGCAGCTGGATGTTTTTAGACATTTTAGAAATGAATTCCATTTGGAAAATGCACTTATAGTGCAGGTTTTGATATGAATACATGCCTTTTCTTAAAGATATATTTAAAATACCACAAATAGGATGAATCAGTATTAAACTGTTATACAACTTTGACATTCTGGTGCAGTGTATTTATATATGGTTGCAAAAATATATTTCTACAAATATTTCTTATTAAACCCATGTATGAAAAGATTTTATATAGTAGATGTTCTAATTTGCATTTGTGCTTTAAAACATAATTGCGGTAGATTTTATTCTAAATATTCTCAGGCTAATAGATCTCCTGTTTCTATCTAAAGAGAAGTCAAATGGTTTTTTAAATTCTGCTTCCTTTTATCTTTCTGGGAGTAAAATCTGTTTGGCTGTTAAAGGCTTTACTCTTAGTAAAGTAGTCCATTATTCTGCTTACACAATGTTTGAAAATACTCATTGAAGAACAGTGGGAGAGATGGTCTTAATTCCTTGGCTCAGAGTGCAGAGACAACTCAGTTGTACTTTATTTTTTCAGGATTGAGTTATTTTATATTTCTGTGTTAAATGATTTTCTTGCACCTATTACTGCCATTTCACAGATCCATCGAGTATATGTAAGCCTAATTTTTCATCATGATTTTCCTAATCTAAAGTAGTGCTGTATAATTTAAGAAGTACCATTCATACTTGTTGATCATCTACTGTTGAATAACAAACTTGTGAGTTGTGTGTTGAGGTTCACTAATTTAAGGCACCTTTCCTAACCGAAGATGATTCCAAATCGGCATGCCCCTCCCCTTAAAGGTCAAGTAAACCCTGGCTATAAAGAAAGCTCTATTTACCTATTGTCAGGCAATATAACAATTAAGAAACTCCTGACTCACCTCTTAATTCAGCATAGTTTAATATCCCCCTGTAGCTGCTCTCTCTCTCTGTGAAGCTCTTCCTTGTATGGGGGAGAGCAAGCATTTAGCCACGTCCCCTCCTCTCCCTGACTTCTCTCTCCACAGCCAACCGCAATTAACGACATATGCTCAAGTGTTAGGAACAAGCTTTTTAGCTAAGGAGAGGGGGAGGGGTTTTACCCACAATAACAGCTCTCTGTATAGTGAGTGATGTCACTCTGGGGGCAGGGCTTATTGGTACTGCACAGGATATGTCTGTACACAGAAGGACTAGGTTAGAGGACTTTTTGAACAAGAGGAAAGTATTACTGATCCCAAAATAGTTTTTACATTTTCATGTTTAAGTTGGCTTTCTCTATGTATACATGTCAGAAATAAATGTTTTATCCACTTTTCATACCCTTTAAAAATGGAAAACTTCAGCTATTCTCTAAATAAATCATTGCTATGCCCAACTGCTGAAACCATTACGAAATTAAACTAACTGAATAATACATTGAACACTGCAATGGCTTAATATGTGAGGTAGATCTAAGATTCCATTGCTCCTCTTTCTTGGGCAAGGCTTTACAGTTGTACTGAATAGTCCTGATCTCTATTAAATAGCTGATGTTGACATTATGACTGTTGAAAAAAACTTGAAATTCCAATCATTGAATGCACGTTACACCAGAACCTGCTAAGACACAGCAAAAAAAAATTATTAAATGCCTCTTCTTGACTGGGGGAATCTAAGCCCCGAAACCCAAACTCACCAATTACTTATTTATAAATATTGTATTTGCAATAAACTACTGCAATGTTATTTACCTACGCTACCTGCATGTCCTCATAAGATGGGTGAATTGTTTTAGCTTTACTACAAACAGTTTTAATGTTATTTTTACCCTCTAAATTATATACTAGGCATAAATGTTTTATAATAGTTGTCATTTTATACTCATATAAATCAGGTTAAGAAGCTTAGGGATACATTTTGTTTTACCGAGCATTCTCAGTCTTTTTCTACAGTGACATCAGTCATCTTTCAGCACCAGTAGCAAACTTACTGTTATACATTTTTTCTTTTATAATGGGTACAACTCATTACCTGTTTAGTTCATATTAAATATGACTCAACATGTAGAATATAGGCTATTATGAAGTGAAACTCCTTGTTTATATATTTAAATGTTATTTACAGAGACATTAATATAGACCGTACAGACAGAATAAATGTATTCGCAAATTAGAATTTTAAACGTCACCCAGCATTTCAGTCAAAAAACATCTTAAATCTTCTTTTATATAAAGATAATTTAGACACACAACACAGGCTTATTCAGCTTGTGTATTATAAATATGCATACTTATTAGGTCATTGTCCACAGATCTTTTCTTCAGCCTGGAGTGAAATTTACCTATCTGACTTTACATACAGCTTTAATATTCCTGCTTGCAATAATTTATAGTTCTAACTAACTAAACCCCTGAGATTTATAGTCCCAGTCTTTGGCTCCTGCTCTCTCCCTCAACAGGACATATCAGGTTATTATTTCTGTAGATTTTAATTATTTTGCTTTAACCACCACTTTTTGTCTATTTGCAGAAAATGTAACAACAATTCCATGTGTTGAAGTGAATTTGCCAAGTCTTATTGGCAGTAATAACTGATTTTATATTGGCAAATAAAAGTACCCAATTGATGGCTTACGGCAGAGTTACTGTTACTACGCTTAGAAAATGAGGCAACCAAATGCCAACATTGGCAATGAATTGTCTGCCATTGAAAGTAATATAAAAAAAAAAGTTATTTTTATTAATGGGGCTGTTTTCTGGCTACAATACCTGTTACTAAAATATGACAAATTGGTGACAATGCCCTTTCTTATGATGATTCATCATTTCTGCCAGTATGGTTTCAATAATTAAAAAAAAAAATACAATAATGGCGGCATTGCCTCCTTTAAATGGAGCCACGTGAAGATGAAATCACTTTGCTACAGCATACCTACCCATTAGGAATTCGCAACAATTTTCACTTGCCTACTCTCAAAAAGTACTATGCAAGAATTCACTCCATCAGACACAATATGATGTTTAGTGAACATATACACCTGACTGGCACAAGGCGAAAGAATTGTCTCATAGCGGGTAATTCCGATAAATAAGACCCTTAACACAGTTGGGTATGTTTGCTATGACAGATTATAGAAACTAGTAATACAGATTGCATTTCTCTGTGATGAAGGGAAAACAGACAGTATTTTTACAAACAATAGGGATTATTTATTAATCTCCCCCAAACAAAGGTCATGCCCATACTATAAGTTAGAGCACTTGCTGCCAGCAATTAATTATTAACCTATAAATCACTGCTGATATAATTGCTAAGCTTGAGCTCTATTACACAGCATTGGCACCTTGTGAAACTGCTTCTGATTGACATCCCTGTGTAGTTTCTCTTCCTATTCTCTAGTTTGTTCTTGAGAATAAATTATATGAAATTTAGATTAAAGTAAATGCTGTCTCAAAATCTGTCCAGTTCTAATAGATCTACTCACAGAACCTTATATCCCTGCAATGCTTGTAACAAAACTTCTAAAGTTTGGAGCATTTGGCCGGTGGAAATTTCCCCATTTCATGCAAAGGTCGAGACCCCGTTAGTCACCAAAAGATTTAATCCAAATAGTTTATCAGAATGTAAAACTCCCTCTTCAGAAAGATTTATACAAAAAGAAAATTAAAACAGGTTCTCTTAAGTCCCAAAAAGCATCTCTCCAATCCCATGCAGAGTCACTTGGGAAGTCAAAGCATAAAATACAGAAACATTAATAAACCTTTAGGTGGCATCATAGAGTTTAATGTTGCCTTGGCAGTAGAACAACTGACAACAGATGGAAAATTCCTCATGGGTCTTTTCTGTAATATCCTGCTCTTAATGTGGGATAATGAACAATATCAAGCTTCTGCAAATTCAATCATTAGGCTGAAGCTATATCAGAAATAAAAAAAAGAGGGGCTATGGCATTCAGCATAACCATTTTTGTATGTTAAGCAAAGAGCAACCCCTTGCCAACCCAGAGTTAAAGCAGAATGTGCAATGGCTGCAAGAGTGAGAAGTAACAGCACAATAATACCTGCATGCCTTGCTTATCCAGCTTCTGCGTCTTACCAATGTGCAGTATGTTAGA
>WMED01004855.1:0-20186 GCA_019650415.1 Pipa parva
GTTTTTATTTACGATTTACACAACGTGCCAACTTTTCTGATTTTGGGGTTTGTAAGTTTTGCAGGGAAAAGAAAAACAATGTTGATAATGCGGGGAAAAATGTCAAAATGACCATAATAAATATCCCCCATATATATAAAGTGCATGGCAAGATTTGTCTAAATTAGTTAATCACAGCACATCTTAGTATAGCTACTGAATGATTAGACTTTCTGAAAGATGTGGATTATGTGGCCAATGGTTATCTTTCAGGCTGTTAATCAGTTACCACATCACCAAGCACATGACTTAATAAACCTGAGTGTCAGGAACGTTATCCTGTGAGTTCAACATTCAAATCTAGTCCATCTTCCAAACTACAATAGCAGCCAAACTAGACACAAATCCATTTGTTTGGCTTTAACACCAAAATAGCAGATCTAAATCTACATAGTCAACTTTACGATATATAAAAAAAAACAGTGAAGCCTGATAATATTCTACAATAAACCATCTTCCTATGTGCACACACTCACTGGCTCCCATTGTTCAACTCATGCCATTAACTGAACCCAGACACCCTGTTCACTTCTCTGCAACTCTACACCCCAGTCTGGAAAGGCTACGGTATATCAAGTTTAGCAGTTTATTTTATACTAGGAATCAAAATATTCCCATATTCTCGCATTCTCGTAGCCTGGTCATTATTTGTAATGATAATCAAAGCTTACTTTAAAGTAATTGGTCCCCTCAACTGTTTCTGAACTACCATGCTCAACATCCTCACAGTTACTAAATAGGCCATAGAACATGCGGATATGTAGTTCATTGACTGATAAATTCCTGTATGTTTCATTTACAGCATTCTGATCTCCGTTCTCGGGAAAGCTTGATCTACCTGTAAGCCAGTGTCCATTTTGTTTTAGACACCCGTGATAAAATAAATATATTTGTACCCCCCTTCCATTGCTACCTCATTTCATTAATCATGTATTAGATTTGTGCTCGGAAACCAATGACTGTTTCGGCATTAATTCTTTAATGATTTATAATGCCATATTACGCAGAGAGAATCTTAGAGCGTTGACTATGCTGCAGTTTATTTATATATTTTATTTATTTATTTAACCCAGTGTTATAGTTCATTTGGACGTGATAAGGGATTCTAAACTAGTTTTTAATCTAATGATCAGAAAAAGGAATGAATCATAGAGTGCCCATGGACGCGCAGTTGGTGAATAGAGATTTATATCATTAAGCAATGTGCATCGCTATCAATCAAATGTCTTTAAATGCATAGCATTAAACTGGGGATATATTTCCTAATGCTGGACTTTAAAGATACAGATTCAAAAGAACTAAAATGCAATAGTGATGCTTCAGCTCCAGCGTGTGATATTTCACTTCTTAAAGTAGAATCTATGGGGCCTACTTTAAGATCATTTTGACCCTCCAGTTTTATTTAAAAACAGCAAAAGCCGCACAGTGTAAACCTATGGACTTACCTCGATCTGGCCACACTAGCGTATGACGTGCCTACACTGCGTGGGGAATGCTGGGCATCATTTTTTTTGCCGGCATATATACGACGCACACAAAATGTGGCCAGATAGGAGGAGCCGCAAACACAGAGGGAGCGTTCACACTGGAGTCGGATAAGTCCTATAGAAATGCGCGTCTAGAAAATACACCGCATATAAATACATGGCATATTTTTTAGACGTGCATTTCTACAATACATGACGTATATACGCCATGTGTGAACTAGCCCTAAACATAATTCACTAAAAGCGGTGTAATCAACACTAGGGGCCTCATTGACAAAAGGCCGAATAGTCACATAAAGATGCCTTCCTTAAATAAAAAAATAAAATAAAATAAGGAGGAAGGCTCATGACTACATTGAGTGTAGGAGCTGTATGGGGCCCAGGGATAGGCTGGGTGAAAGGAGGTAAGCGATTGGTTGTAGGGTAGGGGCTTATATAGGTGGGTGCAGGGGTGGCGGGAGAAGCAGTGCAGGGACACCAAGGAGAAGGCAGGACAAATTTCCCTCCCTCCCTTTAGTAAGGAAAGGGTTTTATTATTTTAGGCTATGTCGCAGCTTTAGAGAGTGAAGGCGGTAAAGTTGATGGCAAGGAGAGCTATATGTTTATACGTATGTGGACGGTATGTGGATATGGAAAATTATGGGCACGGGGTCCCATAATGGTGGAAGTGGTTGGTGGCTGGAACACAGGCACACTGCTTTATGCCAGGAGTGCGGCAAAGGGCAGGTATGGAATCCGTGTAATGGAACTGATGCTCTTTGGCCTGGAACTTAACGCCAAGTAAGCTACAGCCTTCTCGCTCACAAAAGATGGTGGTGGTGGATATTTGGTATGTAAAGTGAAAAGTTATTAAAGAAAGTTACTTGATATTTTGTTAATGGTGTTAAATAAATTAATAAAATGTTGAAATGGAAGTTTAGTGGTGGTGTCATTATTTTACAGCACCAGGTCACCATGTGTAGTCAAGCTTTGAATTTGCATCTGTTCTCCATATGTCCTCATATTGAGTAAACTTTGTGACAAATAAATGACCAATTGGGGTGACTAAGACAGTCGCGATCTTACGGAGAACTTTGCGTCACTTTGCTTGTACGTGCACAGGTACTTCTACTAATGACTAAGCATCGGAGTGTGACGAAGGACTGAATGCGACTAGGTTGACTGATCTGAATTCACCTGTTTGACTCCAGCGCATCAGAGTGGGGAATTGGGGGACTAAAGGCACAACTACACCTTCTACTTCTGTCCGATTAACTACACCACACTACGCATCCATCAGTTATCACCGCTATCTGTTTAACAAAACTATGCGCTGCTTAATCAATAATGAGAAGTGAATCTGCGATTATTTTGGTGATGCGACTCAAACTGTAGCAAAGTGAATTCAACAGGTGAATTCATCCTTAAGTCAATCAAATTATGACTTTCACAGATGTGAAAATGAACGTTTTATTTCTTTTTTTGTTTATTTAGTTGTGTTATTGATATAGCACTGACTAAGGGGGTCATTCACTAAGGTGTGAATTCGACAATTCAATTTGCAAACAACGGATTCCCATAACAAATCTGCTACGATTTCCCCATAATATTGTCGCGACTGCGACAATATTCTCATTATAAAGATGTGACTGCAACAGTAGCAGCCTATTGCGACTGTCTTTATCTGGCGAATTCGCACCTATAAGCAACAATTCGGACTTTAGAGAATAACCCCCTTCAAGAGGTTCTATTATCCTATAATAGTGATTTTCAACCGGAAAGCTCCCCGGAACCCAAGGTTTCCACAAAGACAAGCCAGGGGTCCCGCAACACCTGTGGTACTAAGGTTAGCTGTGATATGGTCCCGATCACTGTCACACAATACCCACGTCAGCGATCAGGACTGTATCCCGGCTAACCTGCCTACCTGCACGCAGTATGAACTACATAAAACTACAACATTTCTTTAGGGGTTCCGCCAGAAATCTGACAATACAAAAGGGTTCCCCTTAAGAAAAAAGGTTGAAAAACACTGCCCTATAACATTCATTATATAATTAATACAATGTATACAGGCATGGAACTCCAAGGTAAATGAGAATCCATAAAGGGACACTATAATCTGCATATTTATTGTCATTAAATTAAAGGATTCATAGAGGAATTGGGTAACATGTTAAGTACAAGACAAGAGTTTTCTTATGTCCTATATGCCAGCTGAAAGATTTGGATTAAAGAACATAAGTCATCTACTTCACGGGCATTAGAGTCTATGGCTTATGAAAAAAGAAGATTTATTACATCCCTACATTAAATGTTCAGAAGCTTCTCTTTTTAATGGAAGTAAATCTAATAGAGATTTTTTTTTTAAAGGATAATAACAAAGGCTGGATATCTGGTTATATTTCATCAGAAGTGAATATCGTGATAAGTAAGAAGGACAAGTGAAATGCACATAGATGTCAAGCACAGACTATAAGACAGGCAGAAGATGCCCATTTGTCTGTTGGTTATTTTATTTTTAAATGTTACTGCTGGAGATTAGACTTTATATTACAATTTTTTCCTACATTTGTTGGGACTAAAATATGGTCACTGGGTAGAATTTAATATTAGATCTGCCAAAAAAAAAAAAAAAGACCAGTGTGAACTAATATATTGTCTGTGCTAGTTTCATATTGCGGAGTGCTTTAAATGATAATATAGTTTGGATTCCAAGAAATATTACAGAAAGTGAAACAGAAGCAGAATAAAAGAAATGGAAGGAGTCTATGATAATGTGTCGTCATAATTAATGTCCATAAGCAAGTGAAAGCAGAGAGAGTGTTGGGTAAGTGGGTGGAGCTTGCATATTAAAGGAGCAGTAATCCTTCTAGATTTATATGCACGAAATACATGTTTATGCTAAGTTTTCCATGTTTGTTAGTTAAATAGTTTATGAATACTGAAAGCATTTTATTAAGCATTTAAAGAGACACTAAGCACCCATTATGATCTAGGTTCAGAATGTATGCATATAAACAATGATGTTAATTTTGAATAGGAAGTTCTTAGTCACAATGTATAAATAATTTATATTGATAATACATTTGGATTCTTGCCCAAAATCATTTTACACCAGATTGTCCAGCCCCTTTCACCCAGCAGAGTCTGTTGGCTCACATCTGATTGGACATTAAGTAAGGATTACATTAAGTATGTTCAATCAGCTACAGGTGCAATTCAGCTCAACTGTCCAAAATGTATGATTTATTTATAAACTGTATGTATGTATGTATATTTCTATTAATATAGCGCCACAAGGTTTCACAGCGCTGTACAATCTAACACTGTATGAATTTAAACATGAATTACAAAGCATCAACATGATTAAAATACAGGATTTAGTGCTCCTTTTATAAGGAATTACTGAAAATCTTCAGTACTTTCAGATTTTGCACTTTATCAATGACTCTGTTGATGAGAATGTTCAGTGTACCTGCATCTGGTTAGACAGACACAATGCAAAATCCCATCAGATGACAGTAAATGGACCATGCAGGGTCAAGGGAGCCAGACTAACCGTAGCAAATTTATAATAGCAATGTATAACTGTATTATAAAAATAAGTTTTCATTGTAAGTGAAAGCTGACATCTATCAACATTAACCTCTAGGTCAATATACATATATTATAAACCCCTGAGACTACTGGAGGTTTAATGTTCCTTTAAAGGCAAATAGATCAACTGGAACGTATGATTGCAACAGATTATGCAGTACAGTGTAGCACCATGTTAGCTATAGACATAAGCAGAGACCAGTCAAGTATAGGTGATGCCTTTTATTGGCTAACCTAATATATGGTAAATGCAAGCTTTCCACACTACTTATGTCTCTTCTTTGGGCATGGTATGCCTGAAATCAGTGTTGGACTGGCCCCTTGAAAGACCAATCAGGGAGGAGCATGCTGGAAGGGCTTGTTCAGGACAAATAACCCACCCTTACCAGGGTCCACTGCAGGATCCTCAGTGGGCTAGTCCATTCCCAAGGGGAGTTTATAAAGGTTATTTTGACCTGTTTCAGTTAGTTTTACTGCTAATCGTCTTGTTTTCGCCATTATATTTTTTTTTTGCGCAGGACTTATCCATTTGATTGATTCATATATTATTAAAAAAATGGCACTATTGAAAAAGATTGTTATTGAAAAAATATTGATGTCTGAAAACCGGCACAATTTGGGCAAAATGTAATAAAATTTAAAATTGTGATATCGATATTGCTGATATTGTGATATCGAATGATTTTTACCAATATCGATATTGCCGATATCAAAATATTGAATTTTCCAGTGATATTATGGATTTTCCATAGAAATAAACAGATTAAATATTTCATTAGAATTTCGATATCGATATTGCCAATATCGCGATATCGATAAACTTCAGACATCGCGATATCGCAATTTCGGTAAAAAACGGTCGATATCGCGTTATCACGCTTTTCGATTTTATTACATTTCACCCCAACTTTAGTTGTTAAATCTGTATAATTTTGCTAGTTTGCCCTGGCAAGTTGTGACACTGGCACACGCCAAATACTTTTGAATAGTAATCACAATAAATTGTTGATGCATTTGCAGTGAATAGATGCCATGTGTTAGGTAAATACACAATTGGCATAATGGAAAAAACTGAAAGAAAGTGCAAAAGAAACACACGGCACTAAGTGCCTTATCACAAATAAATGAATAATTGATACAGTCCCAAACGTACCAATGAGAAGTGAAATGAAAAGTAAAACACCCTGAAAGTAAAGTTCAATGGTTATGCTCACCAGAAATAATAAAATGTTTTGCCTTTAAAAGGTTGATGAGATGAGAACCTTTTAATGGTTGATGGAGTATGATAAACTGATTCCACTTAGATACCACAGTCTGAACCAAACAGCTCACAAATGATGAGTACCAGTGCCAAGTTTAAGGACAATCACTTCTCAATATCCAGGAAGTCGACAAAACGAATTTCCATAAATTGTATCCATATTTATTACAATAACGAAGGTAAAAACATAAGAGAAATGCTCACAAAGGAGATAAAAGATGAAACATCATCAGTGAACAAGCTGAATTTCTGTACCAACTGATTTAAAAATCTGCAATCCAATATTGAACAATACAGCCAGGAAAATCAGTGAAAAAATTGTAATGTATACCTCTCTGCGCGTTTCGCATGTGCTGCTTCATCAGGGTATAGTCGTTATCTATATTTTTCACTGATTTTCCTGGCTGTATTGTTCAATATTGGATTGCAGTTCACTGGATTTTTAAATCAGCACCTTATGTATTGAAATGTAGATTAAATATTATTTCTGTGACAAATAATATGCCGAAGGCATTTATTTCAGTAAAGTTGCTGGTAGAGCTTTTAATGAAAGTGTTTCAGTTACAAGAGATTCCATATTTATTAGCACTAGCGAAGATGAATGTTGCTTATGATAATGGTTTTGTTTATTGTGTAATTTGGATTTAGATTACAGGAGACTATGATTTTTTTAATAACATAAGCTTTTACTTTATCTTAGGAAGGTTTAGTTGTAACAAGTATGAAATTAAATAAAAATTTAAAGGCAAAAATTAAGGGGGTTATTCACTAAAGTGCAAATTTGACTGTCAGATTCGCAAACAGTGGATTCCCATAGCAAATCCGCTACAATTTCCCTATTGTAAAGTCGTGACTGCAACAATATTCTCATTATAAAGACGTGACTGGGACAGTAGCAGTCTATTGCGACTCTCTTTATCTGGCGAATTCACACCTATACGCAACAGGGGGGAATTCACCATTGTGCGAAGTGAGCTCCGAATCCTTCGGCTCACTTCGCATACTGTTAAGAGCTCGCTGATGTCCTGCACGCGGATATCAGCGAGCGCTTTAAAGGGATTCCCAGTCTCGGCGAAGCGACTCGAGTGCATAACAGTTTGTACGAAGTGAGCTGAAGGATTCGGAGCTCACTTTGCACAATGGTGAATTCCCTGGACTTTAGTAAATAACCCCACCCCCCAATCTCATTAGAGAAATATGTGCATTTCCCCCATTTATATTCTATACTATCCATTCTATCCAGAACTGGAACTATCTGTTATATAATGTTACACATTGTTATTGGAATTATGGAATTAGAATTCTGTTTAATTATAAAATGTATACACATCAGGGGCAGAAATCTGGCAGTGAACACTGTAACAGAACACGGGACTACAACTAGTACTTTGCAATTTAGAAGGACACTTTGAAGCATAACTTGCTACTTTCAGGTGAAATTTATTAAAGTCAAAAATTCCATTTTTGAATTTTCACCCAAAAAAATTGATAAAAAAATTGACAATTATCGAAAAATCAGAAACGATTTTTCAATATCAAAAATTTGATATAAAAAATCGATATCACAAAATCAATTTTTTTCCATCGATATTATGTATTTTCCATAGAAATAAAGATTTAAAAGTTTTGATCAAATTTTCGATATCACGGAAAATCTGATATTGCAATATTGGTAAATTCAATATTGTTATATCGGTAAAAATTTAGTGATATCGATATTTTCTATTTTATTAAACTTCACCCTCAGAATTGTAAGAGGGAGCTGTGCATTGCTATGATTGGGCCATTGCATCTCAGCAACTGACAACAGTCCTGTCATGGAGCAATCTGTAACGTAACTGGAATATACTTCATCAGGGAAATATATCAACAGATGGATTGTCCTGGTATCACATAGCAACCAATCAGAGAATACCTTTAATTATTGAATGCTACCCGCTGATGTGAAATTATTTATTAGTGATCCACTCATGCCTCTGATATATTTATTTTATTTCTATTCTATTTATTTTACTTCCCACTACCTTTTTTTTTAATTTTCTTTTATTTCTTTAATGTAATCGTATCTGTTTTTTTAATGTGAAATCTCATTAACTAGAAATAATCTTGCATATCCAGCACAACACGGACCTATTTATTCTAGCTGAACAAACACATATAGGATTTTTCTATGTAAATCTGTTTGCGCCAAACGTACAAAAATATAAAAATAAATAAATTTAAAAAAATATATCCTATATCCTATTTTTGGACATGTCATTTGTCCTAATGTAATGAATCACTGGAATCTAGGACAGCAGAACATAAAAAAAAGAAATCTACATATATTTTATTTTAAGAAAAGCCTATCTAAATTTTGATGCAATTTGAGAACACTCAGGACGTTCGAGTAGCATTTAACCTTGCATATCTTATTTCCTTATTTCATTTTTTGTATTTTTGCTTTTAGAACAAGTGTTTCTTTTTCTGTTTTACCTTCAGCATATTTATTAAATCCAAAGACACACTGTCAACTTTATAGATGGAATAAAGTTTTTAGTTACAAATAAGTTTTTTTATTTTGGTGAGAAAACTTGTGAGAATGTTTAAAGCAAGTTGCTCAACTACAAAACAGGTTACGTGTCCTTGAGCCTAGTTAGTATTTAATAATATTGTGACTCTCTATCTCTTTCACAGCCAATTAAAGGCACAACATACCCAATTAATCAAGTCATAAATACTTTATAAGATGTATTGTCAGATTTGTGTCCCCAAAATTTGGCTCCTGTTGTAAACAAAGCTTTCCAAGTGTTCAAAGGGATACAAATATCAAGCCTACTGGTATGAGTTATAAAATATTATTTATTTGCTTTTTGTATTTTTTTTTTCATTTTTATATAGTGCTACTATATTACTTAGCACTTTACATAGCTTCATCATTCACTTCAGTCCCTGCCCCATGGAGCTTACAATCTAGTTTCCCTATTCAGTCACACACAGATGTATGTTTTTGGATTGTGGGAGGAAACCGGAGTGCAAGGAGGAAACCCATGCAAGTGCGGGAAGAACATACAAACTCCATGCAGATGACGTCACTGTTTCATAGTGTCACTTAGACCATAGAAGTTTGATCGGTCTCATTTAACATATAGGTATATAGATATTTGTTTTCATTTATTTTATATTTATTATTTAAATATATGAATCCATCCATTGATGCACTTTATGAGTCTCCATTATTTTGGTTGCACAGTTCTGAAAACCTAAAGGTTTAAATAATTCTATAGTTTCCTGTGATACTGTTTCATGACAGTTCCTACATTATATCTCCTTATTGCTTTGGAATACTTAGAGCCTCATTGACTAAAGTCCAAATAGTCACACAGAGCTCTGAATTTTCATCTGTTCTCCACTTCCCCATGTTCTCTTATTAAGTCTGCAAAGTGGTGAGTACTCAACCAATTCAGATGACTATGATAGTCTTGATCTTATGGGGCATTCTGCATCATTTTGCATGTCCGTATACAGGTACGAAGGTGTGAATGCAACTAGGTGAACTTCTCTGAATTCACCTGTTTGACTTCGCCTCTTCAGACTAGGGAATTGAAGGGTTGATGGCAGGACTCCACTATTGCATAAGGTGACTATTCATTCAGAAGTCACAATGGCAACTGTGACTAAGTGACAATATAACCTAGAGATACAGTGACATAGAAACAGATAGAATAGTCACAGAATACAGTTAGGGGGATATGATGAGACTGACATCACTGCCCTTTACTTGTCAAATTAGCATCACTCCGCATGACTTCTCATCCTACTTCTATCCAACTGACTACGCTACACTATGCACACGACTGCGTTCAGTGTTATCCGCCTGTTCAACAAGTGTATTCTTCACTTAGTCAGTATTTAGAGGTGAATTTGGATCTATTTTGGCAATGCAACTTAAATTGTATCAAGGTGAATTTGACAGGTGAAAATGGAATCTAGTCAATGAGACCCTTAATTGCTGACACTTCTTGTTATTCCCTATAATCCAGTCTCAATTCCTGAGATGAACTAGGCCCACACATGTTCATAGCACAAACAAGAACATTGTATTAGCACCCCTGGCTGCACAGTACAATATATTCTCTCAGTGAACATCTTTAACTGTTATGTAGGGATCTCCATCTATCCATATGCAATGTGCAGACATCTTAGCGATATCCCAGTCATTCTTGACTAAAACAGAGAAAGAGTTGTGGAATTAAACCAAGTTGGCCTATTAAAGGCAAACAAAAATAAGTAGCAGTACATCCTGCATGTAGAGAATTATGCCTTTCAACTCTTCAAATGTTGGTGTCATTATTCCCTTCTACATGCCTTGTTATACTTGCCTGGAAACAGGCATCTTTACAGGTAAATGTTTTATGAGTAATTGGAACTTCCCCTTTAAATGTTGTTACATTTTGTGAAAAACTTTTAAGAATTTAATTTAAAATTTCACTTCTAAAAGACAGAAAGACCTAGTTTAAATTCAATTTCAAATACTGAAAAACAAAATCAGATCATGTTTTTTCTTATTAAATTGAAATGAAACATTCAAAGAGCAGAAGAAGATTGGGGGGGTAAATGCATTATTTAATGTTAATTAAGATGAAGTTCTTTTTGGGGTATTCTTTCCATTTATCAACCAGGTAATTAGCTATAAAATGGGTCTATGCATACTTAACAGATTGTCATTTATTTGACTCAATTACCACAAAACGACAAGTTATTTAATGTGTAAAGAATAAAATTGATACACCTTAATTCCTGTAATATCTAACACATTGCGTAATTGTGTTTAAATGCCTCTAATTAGTTAGAGTATACCAACATGTTAGCAGCCTAAATTATACAAAGCAGTTGAATTAAATGTCACCTACTGTGTAAACATGTTTGGATGAATACGCTTCATAAATATTGCATGGTTAGATAATCACATTTCTATATGTTACTTAACAAAAGGGATTTGTCAAACCAGTTCCAAAATTAACATGAACAAGAATAGAGATACTCTTCATATTCACAGCTAAATTAAATACCAAATTGAATTCATTTTGGGATCAAAGATATGTTTACATTCCAGTAGAATGTTTTCAATATGTTTTACAGTTCAGTGAGAGATGAACCGTGAAATTCAATATATCAAGTGATTAAAAAAAAAAATAATATATATATATATATATATATATATATATATATATATATTTCATTTTAAGGTTGTAATAAAATAATAGAAAGTAGAAAATAATAAATACATAAAAGTTAAAATTATTTACAACATCCATTTTAAATATTACAGTGAACATGTGCACTTAATCCCAGTGTTTCTGTAGACAAAAACCAGATCATTTATAAAGATGGTTTTAAAGAGAGCTTACATGGAATGATTCGACTGCCCAAATAGGGATTGACAGACCTTGGGTCTGCTCCACTAAGTGATCAGATGGCGCAAATGATGGAATCTGAATGCATTGAATAAATTTGGCTATTGTTTGTGTGTACTGCTTAAACATATCCTGTCTATTCACAGTATTCACATGCGCAGTTTGAATACACAGTAAATATAAGGCTAAGGAACACACTAGCGTATATGTGCGCTCCTTTTTTTTTTTTTACAAAGCGCGTCATGAAAATGCATTACACTGGTGTATTTTTGGGGCGTGTTTTACAAATAAGCAATAGGCACTTATGCGTTGGTTTCATTCCTGTGTGATCGCTATTGCTATTAATCCTGTCGCGTTCACATCCATATGCTCGCAAAACGCGACATAAAACATTCCAGTGCATTTTTCTCTCTATGAAACACAAGCGTGACATTGATGTGTATCAGTCATTACTTTCAATGTTTTTTTGCAATGGGTATTTTTTGTGGTTTTTTTTCTAGATGCACTTTTTTTTTAACACATGACAAGCACCTGTATACGCTAGTGCGTCCCTAGCCTTAAGGAATTGGGTTTGGAAAACAACCAACCATGATTGATTGCATTGATCAATAAATTAATCAGAGTAAAACAAGTAGATTTTTAGGAATTAATATTTATATGAAAAGCTTGAAATAAGACAATGCATGGGACATTAATAGTGAAATTTACAAAACTACCTTTTCATTTTTTTTCTTATGTAAAAACTGACTTTTGATTGAAAAATATCGGTCAAATTTTTTTTTGATCAAGTTTTCCGATCGGAACATTATGGTAGGATTTTTTGGATGAAAAAGTAGCCATACTTTACATAACTCATGTGGCTTCTTTTCCGTGGGGAAAAAAAAATTCAGTAGAAATGTTTTGATCAGAAAGAAAAAAAGGATAAAAAAATCAATTGATATTTTTCAATCAAATATCAGTTTTTTACATTGAAATAAGTCAAAAAGGTTGAAAATGATCTTTTTGAGTTTTAGAAATTTCACCCATTTAATTGTCATAGCAACAGCAAATAAAAAATTCCATTCCAGAAGGTAGAAAAAGCAATAGTGGAAAATTATGGAACAACCTTATACAGACTCTCCTCTTTTCACAGGATGCCCATTACTGGTAAATTATAGTATAGTCACTAAAGTAGTATACCATTGACTGCTGGTTGGGGTACAAGCTACCCTTGCCACTATACTCTCTGTGGAGTGAAATTTATCCTATACAGGTATAGGATAGAGAATGTGGCTCCTGATGAACTCCCAGTAACTTGGCTGGCTCTAGACTGAACCATATCACCAGTGAGAAGTCAACTGGACTTTCTTTCTTCCATCTCTTTTCCCTTCTGTCCTCATTTTACATCATGGAATATTCTGCCTTTCTGAACATATCAGTGGAAAAAAAAAATTACAATTCCAGGACAATGTATTTTAATCGATGCAATGACGACTGGTTTTCCAAAGATTTGTTCTAAAAATGAGTAAATAATGAGTAAATATTTTCTACTGCAACAATCATGTATTTAACGGTGGCAGTTGGATGGACAAATAACTGTTCAAGGCTAAACCGTTCCCTTTATTTATATGATTAACTTTTTGGTTTTTGCTCTGGCTAAACACTCTTTCAGCTGATATATACAGTTGCTCACGTGAGCAGAAGATGTACCTTCTGCATTGCAGGTGCCTGTGTTGTATCAAGCAATCTCCAAGTTCAAATTCTGATTGTTCCTCTTTTCAATATTTTTTTCAAGTCCCCAAAGTAGCAACTTGGCAACACTTGGTGTCTTCTGCCTCAAGTGGTGAATATACGGACAGTGTTACACTCAGGTTGGACACAGATTGGATATGTGATCTCATTTATGGAAATAGGTACACTGGGAAATGCAATTACTGTCTCTAAATCATTTCCCTATAACCTTCTATTTCAATATCCGTAAATAGCAAAAAGCAACTGAAGCTATTTTACTTAAAGCTCGAAGAGTATAAATCCTTGTGGCAACATTCATCTATCAGGAGATTTGATGTTCTCTGAAGTACTTGTTGGTATTACGAAGGCAATCATTCACATGCAGAAGGCTTTTTTTTATCGATAGGCATAAGCTGTGTTATTTATCGCTCTTATTTATGGTTACGCGCAATGAGCAAAGCTGCAATGATTGAATGTTTGTTTTTTTTTTCATTTTTAGTTTATTCGTTTGCTTTGGTCATTTATTGTGAAAATTTCTTTTTCTGTTAATTCAGTGTAAATTAAAGGACCAGTACCATCAGAAAAAATAAAAAAAAATTGTATTGACATGGCAGTTTATATAGAACTGTTAAATGCCACACATCTCTTATGTAAAGGAACCATTTGGTAGGTAGGTAGGTAGACAGATAGAAATAAAGATAGATAGACATAAGCATAAAAAACATAAAAGACCATCCAGTAAGTGTTTCACCCCCTTAAGAATCACCCCAAATATTGTCAAGCCTTTAGTTATCCTTTAAATTGATTTTCTTTGAGTGGATAATTCCTGGGAACGGTCAGTAGAAAGTTGACCACTGTGGAATCATTATCATGTCCCCCATGCAGAAAGAGCATTCTACTAAATCAATTCTATTATGATTATCCCCACATTAATTAACTATTATCATTTTAATTGTACTTTTAAAACTACAACATCAACAGGAACAATGGAGGCATACTAACCCACAGCAACCAATCAGAAGTTTACTTTTAAGATTGTAATGTCTCTGTACTTGTGAATGCTAAAAGCTGATTGGTTGGTGAGGGTTACTAAACCTCCTTTGTGATTATCTCTGTTTCCCTGCAAATTATGAGTTGTACCATTGCTGTATTATACAAAAGCAGATAATATAAAGACACAAGGGTTTCAGTTCCTGCTTTCTGATTCTAACAATTTACCAAATTTGATTCCCATAGTGACCAACAGAACCAGCTGTTCCCTGTCTAAATCAAAGTCATGATTGAAAAAAAAAAATGTCAAGTTGTTTTCTCTTAGGGCACTGAGGATTCACTAAATTATTTATAAAGATGAGTATAAAGATTCTGAAACCAACCACACAAACAGGCTAAAATCAAAACAGAATCTGGAAAATCAAGTTCCGTAAATATTCGTAAAAGCCTCAAAACAATTGGAGCATCTGCGCGCGTATAACACGATCATTAGTGATGCCGTATTAAAAGTGTGGGAGGCAGATTCATTTGGAAAAATAAAACTGAATTAATTAAAATTGTGTTATCAAAGACATATTGTGACAAAACACAACTGAAAAAAACTCAACATCTGTGTTTTTTTTAATTGAAGTCATTCATACCTTAACAGCTCCATATAGAGGTATAAGGTACAGTATCCCGAATAGTATAATTATCCTAGACAGATAATAATAGGTTTTAGACAGATTCCCCTTGATCTGTTTTAAACTTTTTTATTTTTTCTGTTTATGTTAACAGGAAGAATTGTGAGTGCGGTTTCCCTTACTGATATTATAGTAATAAACCTGAACAGTAAATGACAAAATTTTAATAGTTTTAATAGTTTTTCAGTGTCATTTGAAATGCTAATCAATTCATGTTCCATAGGCAAAACATAGAGGGGTGATTTGTAATAAATTATAATGTCCAGAGTGTCCATTAAAGGACAATTACTTTCAAATAGAGTGAAAATGATCAAAGTAAAAAAAGAAAAATTCGACTATTTTATCGATTGCCGATTTTTGCCGAATTTCTCGGCATCAATTTTCAATCTCGCTTATCTTGCTATGTAAATTTGTTGCACCCAAAAATGCACGTAAAAAAAATGTAATGTCGAAAATGTGGCAAATGTAATCTAACAACTATGTTGAAAAGACCTTGATAAATATCCCCCGTAGGGGGCCTAGATGCAAACCATTAAATGTATCAGTCCAGACTGGTGAATTAATTATCATGGTTTGTAAGAGAACTGCGCAATGGCAGCAAATTGTACTTTTACAGGTACATAGCAATTCTACATATGTTGATAGTAGTACAATAGGACAATGATGTATGTCGACATCAAAGAAATTAAATAAGAAAAAAATGGAACATTCGGAGATGTTAATGTCCCCTTTAATTTATAAATGCAGCAGTGTGGTTGAAGTAACTAGAAGATCATAAATGACACGAAGTTGTAAAAATAATCATTCAGAGACACATGTATTACAGCAGGGAATTTGTAGTCAGATTATGCCCATGAAGGAGACAATGCTTCATTCAACATTATTGGAAATTAGGGCACCAAACTAATGTTGTCAGTAACAGTATCTGTGTCCTGCGAGCATTATTTTACCCATTACATAAGGGATCACATGCTTCAGCCCATTAAATTCAAGTTCCTCAAATTGTCATACACTTAAAAGAACAGCAATTTCCAAAAAATAAAAATGCCATGGATAGTTAATGTAAAAAATATTCTATTTAGTTATTCATTTTTAAAAATTAGACTTTCAGATGCACTTCCTGAATATGTATTATTGTACACACTATAGAAAGCACTGGGACTGGGTGAAGTCTGTTTAACAACATGGCTGCTATCAGTAAAGATAAAAACAGACGGATAAAATTCATACTTTTAACAATAACATGTTTACAAGTGCTGTATTTGAATAATTACTTTAGTAACATAGTTTATATAAGGCTGAAAAAAAATTTCCATTTGGTTTGACGTATTATCTTGCAATGTTGATCCAGGGGAAGGCAAAAAACCCATGAGGCAAGAACCAATTATTCTCATACTAGGGAAAATATTCCTTCCCGACTCTAATATGGCAATCAGAGTAATTCCCTGGATCAAGGTCCCACTTTCAGTTATCCAGTACCCATAACTTGTAATGTTCTTACACTGAAGGATCAGAATAATTTCCTGGATCAAGATCCCACCCCCAGTTATCCAGTACCCATAACTTGTAATGTTCTTACACTGAAGGATCAGAATAATTCCCTGGATCAAGATCCCACCTCCAGTTATCCAGTACCCATAACTTATAATGTTCTTTCACTGAAGAATGAGAGTAATTCCCTGGATCAAGATCCCACCTCCAGTTATCCAGTACCCATAACTTGTAATGTTCTTACACTGAAGGATCAAAATAATAATTCAAACTAAATCTTCATAAAACTGAACTGATTATTTTCCCACCTAAACCTACGTTAATAAACGTATTATTTATAGTGTCCTACTTTTGATATTTAAATTGCTTCACTCTGTTGGCCCTACCTACATATCTTCCCTTGTTTGCTCATATATGCCTAGCTATCAACACTGCTCTTCATGAGGCAACCTTCTTTAGGAACCCCTCACCAAGACTGCACACACTCGTCTTAAACCCTTCTCTCTTGCTGCCCCTTATTTTTGGAATTCTATACTCCTCTACCTCTGCAAGAACAATCCATCAATATCTTCAAATCTAAATTCAAATCTTACCTCTTGGAGCACTAGCACTGGTTTTCATATTTCATTAAGCAATTATTTATTCAAAATTCATATTTTTTTCTTATATAATTGGCACCTTTAGTCAAATGAACTGTCACTTTATGCTACTGTACTTGTTACCCTCTTATTTATTTGTGCAAGTCTTCCTCCTATTTAGATTGTAAGCACTATGGGGCAGGGACCTCTAACCTCATGTTTGTTTCAATCATGGCCTGGCACTTAGAGTGACTTATTTTCTTTATTATATGCTTATAATTTACTTCACTTGTTCTTTGTTACAAAATTCCCTGGTCTGTATTATAACTGTATTGTTGGATTGTACACACTGCATAACCCTGTGGTGCTTTATAAATAGAAATGTACATACATATAATTTTATTTGTTGAAAGAGTGTTTGGATAGATAGACAGACAGACAGACAGACAGACAGACAGAGATAAGTAGATAAAATCATTAATTGTGTTATTTAATCTATAGTTTCAATTAACTGTTATGGAATTAGCTGAGTTCAATGCTTTTGCTACATCCAAATAGCAAGATATAGGCACAGAGCAGAGTAAAATATATACATTGAGCACGAGGTGACAGTGCACAAACTGATTGTAATGAAGCCATAAATCGGATGCAGCTAATTTTCTTGGGACCGACTAACCTGTACCCTAAAGCTGGCAAGAAGAAGTCAATAAACTTTTATGGGCCTCTGCTTCAGAGCCATTTTCAGCTGCTAAATTACCACAGCCTATTACAAGGTGTGTTATGGTCGGCCAACAGTAAACAGATGCTTTATTGAAAAAAGGTCTGCTGCCAAAAGTACAGAAGACTGTTGTAGTAATATATTATTCTGACAGAAGGAAGACACAACCCAAGTTAAAAGCTCATCATTTCCTCTTACTGGTAAATGTTTATACTATAGGGAAAAGGTGAGGGGCTCTTATTAGGAGCCAATATTCACTGCACAATAAATTAGATGTTGCTGGCATTCCCACTCCGGAGATTTTAATTTATTTTAGAATTGCTGAAATACAAAAATATTACTGCCAAGGAAGATCAACTTTATATGGTTATATTCTTTTTAAAGAACTTTCCAATCCCTATAAATTGTTTCTGCCTATCAGATTTCACTAAATGGTCCTACCCAAGAAAGCAGCAATGACACTGTTGAGACAATCTGGGACCAAATGGATTCTCCAGTTTCTAGAGCTTTTAGAATGAACTTTTTCTCCGTATTTCAGTTATTGACCACACTGTAGACAAGTGAAAAACATAAGAGTGGGTTTTGGGTAACTTTAAATTTCGTAATAATGCGCCATATGCAAGTAGTTTCTTCCTGATTATTTGGAAAAGAAGAGTTCAGAGTGTGGTGACCTGATGGATCACACAGTGAAATAGTAAACCAAAATCTAAAAATCTTAACACTCAGGTACAGATTTGATTGACTTTTTTTTTAGACCAAATTGTAATCCAATGTGTAATATGTACTATCTATCAGGAGACAGGCCCTGGTTTGAAATTTGTGCTGTTCCTGTCCCCAACATTATCTCTTCACCTCCACAAAACCTTCTTTAAACCACCCCAATGTTATCCTTATTAATTCTGCCAACCCCCCCAATCAACCTTCCCCCATCAATACCCTGAAATAACTGTTGACAGAATGGGTTAAAACAGAGGCTGACATAATACCTATACTTCCATATCTGGCTTCATTGTTCATTCAGAGCAATCAAGCTCTGCTCCAATGATATCACAGATAACCACCCTTTCCTACCAATGGCTAACTGGCTCGTAAATCAAACCAATCAATGGCTAACTGTTTCATAATGTCCAATATAAGCTGAATGAATCTAATTGTTTATGTTTTGATTGCAACATGAGAAGCAATAATGCCAACTGTCCTCCTAACCCAAGTATAAACAGTTCAAAACTCATACTGCCCAAGTGCAACGATCTTAATATGTACAGTAAATGTATTAATTTAACAAAAAAAAATGTAGTAACTAAATAAAATGTCCTTCCATGCACTAGGGTAGAAATAACTGTAGCAAGTAGACATTTGAATAAGTTTTGCATAATTATATTATATACTGTATATATATATATATATATATATATATCATAACATAAACACCATTTGGTGACTAAAAATAAAGTAAATGGGTAAAATGTCTTTAATTACCAGTAATATGTTAAAGCTACATTCCAGACAACCAAAATGTTATATCATTACTCCTCTTGTATGCTGTAACTGTTTACAAAACTGCAAAAGAAGTGCATTTGTCCGGCTCATTAAACACACTTGTGCCAACCGAGCACAACTCGTTCCTGTAAAAATGACATCTCACCCACCCCTTGAGTTTCAGAGAAAAAAAGCCAACGCTGATTTCTATTTCAGTCTGAGTACTGTACTAGTGATTCATTTTGTTCCAGTCTAAAAATCCAGCCTTCACTCTTAACCCCGGTTTGTCTCCAGACGAACAGGGAATGTTTTGGCCGTCTAAATTCCATCGACGGTTCCCACATGTCTGCGACCTCTTGCTTGAATATTTGTCCTAGTTTCCCCTCTCAGACTCAGCTCTTTATTTTCTGCTCTCTGTCAAATTGTTATGGGATGCAGCTGTCATTGTGAATGAAACACACTTTTCAAACTCTAGGGCATATTTACTAACACATCAAAATTGTGTTTTCAACAAGTTTTGACTTGATTGTTATCTCTCCTTTCCTGCTTGTCCATGAATGTTAATTTTTTAAAAAATTTCTATCATACATTTTTCATTATCGATATGGTAGACAGATAGGAAAGAAGAAGAAACTGACCGCTCTATCTCCCAATGCAATGTGCAAATTTTTTCGGGTGCTCTGGAGTGATGGCATTTTGTAGATAATTGGCACTCGAAATAGATAGATAGATAGATAGATAGATAGATAGATAGATAGATAGATAGATAGATACA
>WMED01004856.1:6034-19060 GCA_019650415.1 Pipa parva
CCCCCCCCCCCCCTCCCCTTTTATATACTGCATTGGTCTTTGAGCCCCGTGACCTGAGCATTGGTGGTAATAAGCCATTCACCTTTTATAAATTAGCCAATTTTACCCCCCCTTTTTTTTTTAAATATAGCATTTGTGTAATATGTTTTATTGAACACATGATCATTTTAAAGTTCCATTTGCTAATTTGCAAAATCCTCTCCCAGACACTATCTGTCTCTGTCTCATTTAAAAAAACAATAACCCCAAAAAACAAAAACACATTTACTGTGTATTCAGTTTGTGCTTCTGACTTGTGTCTCTCTAAAGTGTGATAATTAACTCTGTGCTCACCTCCTGAATATGTATTATCTAAAGACAACAGGACTGGGGTGGGGGGGCTTATTCACTAATGTCTGAATTGTTGCATATAGGTGTGAATTCGCCAGATAGAGACAGTCGCGTCTTTATAATGAGAATATTTTTGCAGTTGCAACTTTATTATGGGATAATTGTCGCAATCTTAACTTTAAAAAAATTGTTGCGACTTTACAATGGGGAAATGGTTGCGGATTTGCTAAGGGAATCCGCTGGTTGAGAATTTGACAATCGAATTCGCACCTTAGTGAATAACGCCCCTGGGTCGAGGACTGTTTAACTACTTGGCTGCTATCAGTAAAGATAAAACAAACAAAAAACAGTACAATTAATGACGTTAATATTTACATGTGCTGTATTTGCTCATCCAAATGGACATTTTTTCTTTTTTGGGTATTAGTGGTTCTTTATAAAGGTTTTTGTAAAATCGGGTGTTTACCAGAGCACTGCAGTACAATCTATTACTGAGACATGCTGGTAGGGCAGAGGAGCGCATCTGGAGGCTTTGGCTATTTCCAATACACTCCTTTGGGCTGAGTACTGTTCGAACATCCGATCCCCTCAGGGGTTCGTTACCATAGAGATAGAGCATAAATTTGAACAAAAAAAAATCTGATATTTCTATTTTTTTTTTTAGGTAATCCAACAAAAGAAGAATCTGCACATCCCTAGTAGAAGCTAATGCTACAATTTGTGCAGTGTAAAGGCTATAAATCTGATGTGTACTCTGTTACTAAAAATAAACCCTGCTCTCCTACTGTATTCTGAAGAACGCATAGGAGCATATTGATCAGTGTCTGAATTCTCTCACTTAAATGAATTTGCAACATTTCAGGGCAATTCTTTTATTGCCTTGCTGTTTGCGGATGTTCATATTTGATATCGTACATATTCAAATTCAAGATAATTATCATAGAGAGAATTCCTAGCAATCAATGTAGCTCGTTGTCAAGAGTCATTAATTGCCGTATTGATTTGAATTGACACCATAATCTCATGGATGCGCTGATTGTTATTTTCTGAAAGTATCCTATGCCGCCGTAACTATATGAATAAATGTTTACGACTGCAAACTAACAATATGAATTCCTTATCGTCAATAAGGGCAAAAGTCAATGAATGCTTTGTCATCTTTTGCCGCTGTTGAATGTTAGCATAAACTGCAGCATTTATTTTATAGCTGTGTTTTAATGGGTGCCAGTTATTAATTCATGCTGGAATTTTTTAGCCATTATGGTATACAGTAATGTCATCAAAATATTATTTGTAGAAATGTGTTTAGGCCCAGTTTCACCAACCTTAGGGTATCAAATTCGTACCCATTTACTTTCACTGTAATTCCATTTTCACGCTGTTTGTCATGTGTATGCATCCTGTGTATATACAACGAAAATATTAATGTGCTTTAAAATATATTAAATTATTTGTCTGTGTTTTTGGCAAGTTCATTCAGCAAATTGATACCACTGTTTTTGTTAAACATACATCAGAGTACCTTTCAGATGCATTCCCAAGTGTGCCATATTGTGGGGGTTATTCACTAAAGTCTGAATTGTTGCGTATAGGTGTGAATTCGCCAGATAAAGACAGTCGCAATAGGCTGCTACTGTCGCAGTCGCGTCTTTATAATGAGAATATTGTTGCAGTCTCAACTTTATTATGGGAAAATTGTCGCAATCTTAACTTTAAAAAATTGTTGCGACTTTACAGTGGGGAAATTGTAGCGGATTTACTATGGGAATCCACTGTTTGCGAATTCGACAGTCAAATTTGCACTTTAGTAAATAACACCCACAATGTGTGTCAGACTATCCCTGGGTCTATAGTCAGGAAATGCAATATTTTCACTATAAGTAACCATAGCCTTACAGGTGGTATTCTGTAGCATAAAGATCAGTAGTGTTAAATTAGCTTTTTACTAGAGAATGCTGCATACAGAGAATGCAGTGCTGAACATTCCTACAATGCATTTAGATTGTTTAGATTCTCATAAAAAGTATGTTCATCAATTATGTATATATAATTTTATTTATAAAGCACCACAGATTTACGCAGCAATGTACAATTTAGCAATACAAGTACAATACAGACATGGGAAAAGTGCATTAAACAATACAGGTAAAATATCACAAGGATAGTTCACTTTGAGTGCTAGGTTGTGGTTGACAAAAGAGGTTGGAGGTCCCTGCACCATAAAGCTTACAATCTAAGTGGGAGGAAGACTTACATACACAGACAGAAGGGCAATAAGAGCTGTACAATGTGTTGAGACATAGGTCAATAAATACAAATAAATAGGTTAATAACTACAGATATTAAGCATGAATAACTAAAGATAAAATAAAATATATACCTGTACATAAAAATCAGCGATCGAAATCAGTGCTAGTGCTCCGAAAGATAGGACTTCAGTTTGGTTTTGAACATGGAGAGGGAATGTTTGTGGTGAAGACAAAGGGGTAGAGTTCCAGCTATGGGGGGCAGAGAGAGAGAAAAGGGTTTAAGAGGAGAAAGGGCAGTATTAGTACTTGTCAGGAGCGTAGTTGACATTGAGGAATGTACGGGCATACGAGTGAGGAAATGTAGGGTGGGGCAACAGAGTGAAGTGCCTTAAATGTCAAAAGGAGAACACTGTAAATGATTTGTTTTCTTATGGGGAGCCAGGGGGCAGAGAGTGATTGGGAGAAATGCTGTCCTCTCTGGGGAGAGAGAATTCTGGAAGCAGAGTTTAGAATAGGCTGGAGAGGGGAAAGGTAGGAAACTGGAAGGCCAGATAAAATAACATTGCAGTAGTCCAAGCGGAACAGGACGAGAGCATGCAGTGGAGCGAGAGAGAAAGGAGCAGATCTTGGAATGTTATGAAGAAAGAATCGACAGGATTTAGCAGTGGGAGAGATGTGTTTAGAGAAGGAAAGAGCAGAGTCAAAAGTCACTCCAAGACAACTTACAGAGGTTACAGGGTTGATAATCACACCATCAACTTGAATGGAAAGAGTAGGAGTGGGTCCAGGTTTGGTGGGAAGATAATCAATTCCGTTTTTAGCAAAATTTAATTTGAGCTGGCACTTGGCCATCCATGAGGAGATTGTCAGGAGACAGCTGGAATTATAAACAGGGAGATCCATCACAGTTTATACACGCTTGACTCAGCAAAATGTGTAGCTTCAGGCAATTGTGCAAGATGACCACCATGAAATACAAACCCACTGCTCCCTTGCCTTTACAAATACCCCTGTGAAAAAGGGCAAAAAAGCAGCCTTATCTATGAACCTCACCTGTGTGTAAAATGTATTACACCTCTCTAGTGCAGTATGCAGACAACAAAAGATAAGTAGAGTTCATCAACACTGCAGGCAGGAAATAGTAAAAATCCATCCTATATTAATTCACATCATTAAGTCCATGGTAATACAGTTTACTGGCAGGTAATAATTTGTCTAACAAATATCAAGCTATTCAGCAATTATTTTTAGGCCATAAAACTCTACATTGTATATCTCGCATACCCTACTTGCATACAGTATCCCGATTACACTATAGACTTCTCAGTTCTAAACAGTCACATAATTGTAATACTCAGCACTACTAGCCTAGTCATTATGCAATTCCTGCCATCAAATTTTTATTGCAAAGTTTCTAGTTAGTGTTAAAAACCCAGGATTCAGTTGCTTTGCAGATTTTCCATTCATGCCCCAATGTCTTGTTACTCTGCAATGTATCTAGTCAGTACCTAGTAGCCCAACTATATTGCAAAGTATCCATGCATTCAAGATATGGAAAAATCAATGCAAATGGGCCCATTTGCATTGATTTTTTAGCTAAGTTGACATTCATTTTTGGAAGAAAAAGGCCAATAGTAGGTACTTCCCTGTAGCCACGTGTTATTTAAGCTAAATTAAACCATGGAATGTAGATGCTTTTGGCCCCAGAGACTTATAAGGGGGTTATTCACTAAAGTCTGAATTGTTGCGTATAGGTGCGAATTCACCAGATAAAGACAGTCACAATAGGCTGCTACTGTCGCAGTCGCGTCTTTATAATGTGAAAATGGTCGCAATTTTAACATTAAAAAATTGTTGTGACTTTACAATGGGGAGATTGTCACGGATTTACTATGGGAATCCGCTGTTTGCGAATTTGACGGTCGAATTCGCACCTTAGTGAATAA
Organism: Pipa parva; assembly: GCA_019650415.1. Taxonomy (NCBI): domain Eukaryota; kingdom Metazoa; phylum Chordata; class Amphibia; order Anura; family Pipidae; genus Pipa; species Pipa parva. Next base: position 10,560 of record WMED01004856.1, read on the forward strand.
CCCCTTAGGGTCAAGCTTAGTTCCCTCCCCCCCAAAGTAAAAACTGTGACCTGCACAAATTGTTGTCTACCAAATATCCCAGTCACTGCTTTTGTTATCAGGCTCCTATAGAATGAGAATATTTGAAATGAGGATTCAATGATTCCCTAACCGAAAATACATTTCCTTCACTGTCACAGATAGAATTGTACCTAACAATGGCCCCTTGTATCTAAAGAGGAACTAAAGATAAAACATTTTTTTCAATCCAGTATTTGTCCCCAAACTATACTTTTTATTTTGGTTCCTTTCCTGTAAGTAGCTCCTGAATTCCATAACTCCTGCCTAGGGCTCTCAGTCAAAGCAATACTGAAAATAATATTTGTGGCAATTCTTATAACTGACTCCTTCAAAGCAGGGATCATTGTATATTTTAATAAGGACAATACTTATGATTTTGCACTGCAGTAAATATCCTCTGTAAATACAGGTAGGCACAAACAGGGAACAAAAAAGTTTGCATTCCTTTATAAATAAGCCTCATAGGGAGTTATTCATTAAAGTGCGAATTGTTGCGTATAGGTGCGAATTCGCCAGATAAAGACAGTCACAATAGGCTGCTACTATCGCATTCGTGTTTTTATAATGAGAATATTGTCGCAGTCGCAACTTTATTATGGGAAAATTGTCGCAATATTAACATTAAAAAAAAAATTGTCGCAACTTTACAATGGGGAAATTGTCACAGATTTGCTATGGGAAATCCGCTGTTTGCGAACTCGACAGTCAAATTCGCACATTAATGAATAACCCAAAATCTCATGTCTCCCCCCACTATCCAAACAGCCATATTGTTCCAGCCAATGCATATTATATTGATAATATTTCTATTTATTGAGAATGTGGGTCATGCACACATAAAGCAAGACAACGCTTCTCTCTAGAATGAAAGCAGGAGAGAAAATACTTTGCCTGTTTGCCTACAGCTGCAGGGAGATATTTAATCATGGTACTGCTGTGAAAAGAAGTGCGAATAAAGAGCAAAAATCAGCTCCTGCTGCCAACGAAAGCATACAGGATCCTCAGTGGAGGGCCCTATATGCATATTAAATAGATATAGCTGTAGGCGACAGGAAATCAAGCAAATTCTCTTTAGTAAATTATTTTTATTCTGAGATACAAACTGAACAGCATATTTGGTTTCACTGGTACCTGTACTCACAATACCAGTTTATCATTTATGAATTAGTGGGTTCTAAAGCTTTGCAAGACAGTTCCAGCGAATTATTTAAACTTGAGAGATCATTCAAATGGGGCTTATTCACTAAAGTCTAAGGCCCTCATTCACCATAGTGCGAAGTGAGCCGCAAAGCGTTCGAGTCTCTTCGCCGGGAGGGGAATCCCTTTAATGCGCATGCTGATGTCCGCGTGCAGGACATCAGCATGCGCATAATACCATATGCGAAGTGAGCCGAACGCTTCGCTGCTCACTTCGCACTATGGTGAATGAGGGCCTAAATTGTTGCGTATAGGTGCGAATTCGCCAGATAAAGACGGTCGCAATAGACTGCTATTGTTGCAGTTGCGTCTTGATAATGAGAATATTGTCGTAGTCGTGACTTTACTCTGAAAAAATTGTTGCAATCTTAACATTAAAAAACTGTCGCGGATTTACTAAGGGAATCTGCTGTTTGCGAATTCGACATTCGAATTCGCACCTTAGTGAATAACACCCAAAATGTCGATCACATGGTCCGTGTTACTTTGAAATATATTCAGTAAATGTGAAAACGCTGCAGAGGCAAAGCAATCTGATGTAACTATTGATACTATAATGTTAAACGTTAAAAAAAACAAACTCCAAAGCAACATGGGATTGCTGTTTTTTATTAGAGTCAAGAACAATATAAAGATAAAATAATACCTCATTGTCACTTTACAGAAGCTTAGGATTTAGCTACTGAAGGCTTTACCTTGACATGTAATAAAGGCTATTGTGTAGCTGATGATGCTCTGTCAATTATGCAAAAGAATGAGATTGATATTAACTTTAAGCTTATTACGGTGTAGCGCCCAGGGGCTATTGCCTATATTGAAAGGTATAATTCTCTGTAACTGTCAAAAAAACAGTCATTTATATCATAAAAAATAACTTGAATCCTTCCATAAAAAACAAATACATTTACTTTTATTTCTCTGGGACATAAATGCTGGCTGATTTTTAATTTTTTTTTTCATTTTGCTTGTACATCTACTGTGTTGTGAACTGTCTAGTTTTCTTGTTTCATTATTAAAAATCAAGCAAAGTAAATGTATTCTGGAACATTCACACCATGCGCTTCTAATATAAATTAGAGAACTGAGAGTGAATCTGATTGGGTTTGGGATCCCTTTATTTGCTCGTATCACATGATCGGCAGCAATAGTGCCGCATAGAAGATCAAAGGGGAAGTGAGCACATATGTAATAAATCAAATATAACAAAAAAGTTGTGCAGATGGTGCTAACAAGGACAAAAAAATAACCAATATTAATAAAAAGAAAAGACAGCATCCTATTAAAGCACGCATGAAAATTTACTAATCAATGTTTAAAGCACACAAGAGCAGATAGATACATTAAAATCCATTAAAAGACTCCCACAGGGGCGAACCAACCCCAAAATAGGGGTATAACACAAAAAGTGGTATTCCTCCTACAAAGTTCATGTAATCAGTACCAATTACATATAGTAGTAAAATACAATTACTAAAATATAACATGAGAGAACATTAGCCAAGTAGCTCAGTAGAACAGTGAAGAGCTTGTAAATATAAAGATATACCACTCATAAGCCAATAAATCAGTAGGAGAAAATATACAGTATTAATAAATACTGGAAAGTATACCCGGAAAATGGTAGAAGTCGCAAATTATTCGATTGTAGGGGTAGTCTGTAGGAGGACAGAAGGAGGAACAGCCGCATATAGGGATTCAACTAAATTCAAATGTCTTTTAGAAATGCCCCATATACGTATATTATTCCTTTCCATTCTGGTGTGACAACCAAAATACTATTTTTTATTAACAATCTCATGTTCCCCAACAGGCATGGTGATTCATTCTGGTCCAAAGTTTACCGGTACATCACTGATATTGACTTGTATTAATTTATTTTTATTTTATTTGTTTATTTGTTTGTGTTTGGCCAAATGGAAAGAGGAAGGCAGATAACATGGAAATGATACAGGGAGGAAGGAAATATACAACAGGAAGGAAAAGGTAGATAGAATGACAATAACAAGGACAGAGCTGTTTTACTTTTGCAAGATTAACCCAGGGACAGTAAGAGGATGAAGCTAAAACAGAGAAGTGATTGTGTAAAGTAAACACAGACAATCATGGGGAAATTCAAATGGTACAAATAGAAGCATTCTGGATTAAAAATTGAGCTCTAGGATTGTCAGTGGTGCCAGTATTAGCTATTTGGCATACTGTGTGCCATGTAGTACAGTCATACTGCTGTGGTGCACTCACTATTATACACAAGAGGATTATTCATGAAGTGGCAAATTTTCACAAAAGATGTGAATTCACCTTTACTCATCACATCCTCACGTTCATGTCATTCAGCAATCTCTGTGATGTGGCAAGTTTGAGGCCAATTCAACAATTTACAGCAGTCATGGACTTATGGAGCACTTTGGACCCCTTTACATGCACAGGTAAATTGCCTATTCATCCGAGTCTGGCGCAGTAGCCAATTAGACAAGGCATATTGTGTCGCATTCACCAGACTGAAAGTGGCAAGTTAGGGGGCTGATGTCAGGGATCCGACTGACTACACAAGAGACTGACACAGTTGCATATTGGCCATGGGAGTCCTTTGTTTAGTGAATAAACATTGAAGTGGAAAGGATGAACAGTTTTAAATTCCTGGGAGTTCACATATCTAATGACTAGTGATGAGCGATCATGACAATAATCGTTATCGGACCGATAATCGATTTTTGAAATCATCGGATCGATAATCGGCATCTGATAACGATTATAGTAATTACAATCTGCGCTGCTGGATCTCTCTCTCTCTTTCCTGCAATGGCTGCACAGATCCGGTCCTTGTCACTGCTGCACAGAGCCGCTGCCTGTCACTTCTGCACAGAGCCACTGCCTGTCACTGCTGCACAGAGCCGCTGCCTGTCACTGCTGCACAGAGCCGCTGCCTGTCACTGCTGCACAAAGCCGCTGCCTGTCACTGCTGCACAGAGCCGATCTCTGTCACCGCTGCACACACCTTCCATCCTACCCTGTGCGCTACTCATTCAAACACACACTCCCTGAACCCTGCTCTGTGCACTACACCTCACACTGGTCTCTATACAGGGGGTTACAAATTTACTGGGAGAGACTGCAGGGACACTGAGAGGGAGAGGTCGGGAAGGTGCAGGGAGATAGAAGCAGGGGCAATGACAGTAGGAGATAGGGAGTTGGGGGAGGAATGAAGGAATGCAAAGTTCGGGAGATGTGAGCCATTGCAGCAGTGGAAACACTCGATGATGATTAATCGGATGATTACTGCCAGAAAATATCGAATCATCGAGGAGCAACGATTAATTGGAAAATCGTGCCGATTTCATCTTTACTCGATATCATCACTCAACACTACTAACGACCTGACATGGGCTCTACACTCCTTGAAGTCCATAAAAAAAGCCCACCAAAAGGCTCTGTCTCAGGAAAGAGCATGTCTGTACACAAATCCTTGTAGACTTCTGCAGATGCTCAATTGAGAGCCTATTAACTTACTGCATCACTGCATGGTATGGCAACTGCAGTGCCTCTGATAGGAAAGCACTTCAAAGAGTGGTTAAAATGGCACAAAAAAACATCAGTGTCAAATTAACCCCCACTGAGGACATTCACCAAAGCCGTTGCCTGTCTAGAGCACACAATATCATTGCCGACCCATCCCACCCAAACCACGGATTGTACTCCCTACTACCTTCTGGGAGAAGGTACAAAAGTCTAAAATCGAGGAATAACAGACTTACAGCCTAATTCACCATTGTGCGAAGTGAGCTGCGAGGCCTTCGGCTCACTTTGCAAATGGTATTATGCGCCCGCTGATGTCCTGCATGCGGACATCAGCAAGCGCATTAAAGGGATTCCAGTCCCGGCGAGGAGACTCGAGTGCTCTCGCCGAGACTGAAATTCCTTTAATGCGCTCGCTGATGTCCGCTTGCAGGACATCAGCGGGCGCATAATACCGTTGGTGAATACAATGGTGAATTAGGCTGTTAGAATGAGTTTTTTCCCAGATTCCATATTCAGAATTAACCACTGTTCTCCTTAACATCTGCCACCCTGTTCTTATTTTCTCTTTCTCCTACCTCCCTCCCCCCACCGCCATCACTCATCATCACCTACTGGCACCATTTTCCCCTTGCACTATGTAAGTTCTCACTGACCAAATTGAATGTATTACGAATTATGTACATATGCCTTATATGTTACTTATTTATTTTTTGATCCACTATTAGGAAACTGTACTGCTATGTATTGCTCTTATTCATATTAATATAATCTTCTTTTGACGCAACTGTAATTTCACTGATATGTATGCTTTGTACTGTTTAGTGACAATAAATCTAATCTAATAAGGAGTAAAGAATCAGAGCATAGCAACCTGAAATAATGAGAATTCACTTCAACAGTCACATTTTCTCACTGATGAATAAATCCCATACTCTTTTAGAGGGAAGCTAAAGCTGCAGACTGACTGGCGTTCTAAATTCCAGGCCAAACTGTGTTTAGCTAAATCAAGCCTTTGTAGCAGCCATGGGGCTTACCCTGCAGCCAGGCTGAGTTATTCATTTAACAGGGAGATGAAGAGTCACAATGCAGCCACTGCAGAGATTTAGGATGGCTCCCTATTTGATGTTTTATGCAGTGTCTATGGCACAACCTCTGACTGGGCATGTGCAAGACATGCTGACACAGCAGCACCAGGGCAGAGTAAGGATGGGATAGTCTAGGCCCCCTGCTTTCTGTACTGCAGGAGTTGTCCATTCTTGCTGGGAAGCCGAGTATTCTGGCAGTCAGAGGCAAGCTTTTCATACATATACATTTGAAAAGCAGCTCCGGAGTTGCTAGTGTAAAGAAGACACAAAGCTTCATGTCAATTAATCCAACATCTCTACATATTAGTTGTGGTTTCAATAGGGCTGGGAGGTACATGTTTACTTCCATGTCAAGCCCCACATTTTGTGGAACTAGCCCTGTTATGATTTCTCATTCTGACATAGTAGCATGGAGAAACAGAAACAAAGGAACTGCAGATAAAGAGTGAATAGGTGATAGGTCACATTGTAACAATAAGGTAAAATAGATAACAGAAAAATAGTTTCAAGCTAATGTCAAAGGAAGTGAGTTTTCTGCAAGAAATCAACCCAAGTTTGTTTCCCCTTGGGGTTCATTACTTATTTCAGTTACAGTAATGCTAATAGATATGTGCTGCGCTAGTGACTTTTGTGAAGTTGCCATGAATTACTGTTCAACTGAAAATATTGTTGGAATTGCTGTATTAAAGCTTTGTTTTTTCCCCAAATGCTCATATTTAAACTCAATACCAGTTTTTAAGATTTTAACTGAAATCAGTTGACCAGTCCAGATTGAAAGAAAATCAGGACGTTTTAAATTATTGGTAAAATGCAGTAGAAAAAAACAGGTGAAAACCCCAAATATCCTTACTGCCCTTTATTAATGTTATGCCATTGGGAAGATGGAAAGCATTCCAATATTACATATTTCTTGCTTTTTACATAAGGCCCTCTGGGTCTACCAACACAGGAAGTTATTCACTAAGGTGCGAATTCGACTGTCGAATTCGAAAACAGCGGATTCCCATAGCAAATCTGCTACAATTTCCCCATTGTAAAGTTGCGACAATTTTTTATTGTCGTGACAATATTCCCATAATAAAGTAGCGACTGCGACAATATTCTCATTATAAAGACGCGACTGCGACAGTAGCAGCCTATTGCGACTGTCTATATCTGGTGAATTCGCACCTATACGCAACAATTCAGACTTAAGTGAATAATCCCCACACTCTTATTCACATCCTTGTATGTTTCCAGTGACATTTAAGTATCTCAAGGTCTTTGTCACTTTGTCACTACCTTGCAAGCTATGGACCCAAACAGGTATTGTTGCAAAACTGTGAATTACATCTCAAAGCAAATGACTGTCACTAGGCTGTACTGTTAATTTCTCTACAGCAGTCTCTACTGTGTAAATACAAGTGTAACTTCTGACAGTATTTTTATTATTACGCTTTTAGTTCCATCATATCCAACAGTACTGTACAGGGAGATACACAAATTGATTTATCATACATTGATAACAACACAGGATATCACAATGAAACAGAAAGTAAGAGGGTTGTGCACCGAAGAGCTTACAATCAAAAGGAAGCAGTATGTGAGGCATCCTTTAAATAAACAGTGATAAATGCAGTGTAGAAAGGCACTGGGGGATACAGATTTCAAAGCAGAGGAAATGGAAAGAAAAAGAAACTAATGTTACTGTCTCATTTATTAAATAGGAAGCTTTCCAAGCTACTAAGGTTTCTACTTATGCTCTGAATTAGAGAAGGGGAGACAGATGGCAGAGATAGAAGCCAAGAGGAAATGGGAAGAAGAATGGGAATGCACCAAAAAAAAAAAAAAAGTAAAAAAAAAACAGGAAATGCAAAAAATTTTCCGGAAAAAAATGTAATAGGAAAATATAGCACTGATAGTGTAAAGGGGAGATAGCCAAGATAAACAATGCTAAGGTCATACAATAGGACTGAGACAACACAACTGAATACCAAGTGACAGACAGTAAGAGAAAGAGATAAAAGTGCAGAACGAGGGCAGCCATCGATATAAAAAGGATATGGGAAAATCAATAGGAGAGAGGGAGTGATACAGACTGGGGGGGGAGAGCAAAGAGGTGCACAGAGCAGTGGCACTAAACAGGGAAAAACCAGGGACAAACACATAGCAAGATACAGGGAGCAGGAGAGAATGAGATGGAATAATTAGACAACACCTTGGTACACAAAGGATGAGAGGCAAGAGAGAAAGTACAAAAAGGAGAGAATAAAAAAAACAAAAAGAAATCATTCTTAGCATGACAGCCTTATACCGCTTGTGTTAACCCCAACGAGAACACCGCTTACAGAAAATATCCATTGGCACTTTCAGCTGCTTCAGGCAGATGTGTATTTAATTTGTGCTTTTATGAGTCATTTAGTCATTCCCTAACGAGTGCGAATGCCTTTCCGTCCCCCGCTCCCTGCTGTTTTGTGTTCTATAAATACCGCACTAGTTAAAATAAATGGAGCAGGTAAGGAGCACAGAATGGCTTGTTTGGCTTTTTTGGTGCACACTCTATTTATTTTTATTGTAATAATCCTCCTGTGACTTTATTTTATGAACTCTTTCTTTTATCCCAATGCTTCCGAACTAGAAAACCGCAAAGGGGGGGGGGGGGGG
>WMED01004857.1:0-20184 GCA_019650415.1 Pipa parva
GACTTCATACACCTCAATGATTGGTGTCCTTCTTCCGCTACTCCCTGGGCAGGATAGAATCAGTCTTGGCCAATTAAACCAACGTCCTGCCTAAGCACTGACAGGGATTCCCAAAGATTTATTTATCACTATCTGGTCCGCAAATAGGGCTCCATATTTTGTCCTTTGGTTTTGCCCCCCTTGATTTCCTAACCTAAACCAAGTAGTTACTCAACAAACTCTGTCTTCATGTAAAAGCAACACTGAATGTTGCTAATTAAAACCCTTATCAACACAAACCTTTCTCTGCTTGAATCCCCTAACTTACTTATCTACTCAAAATGTTTTGCCTATATCATTGTGAATCATTTATTACCCTTTGACCCCCGGCAATAAATAGTTAACTTTAAATGTATTGATTTTATTTAAAATTAACATTTTATCATTGCATTTGTACAAACAGGCAATCATAGTACTGTTGTTAAAAATGGAAAAGTTAAAAATAAAATTTTTCCCCTTGAAACTTTTCCCCCAAATATTAATATTATTTACTTTGAAAAGAAAATCATATTATTCAAATGAATATAATATATATCTCACAAGTGCAGGTTCTTTGTTCCACTGGTAAAATATAGCTTAGATTCTAATCAAGTGCCATATGAAATATATTTTATATTGAAACAATTTTTAATAAATACATTTAATGAGCAAGTGCACTTTTTCAAGAAAGTTAAAATACTTTCTCTGAAGCTTATATAATTCTAAATTATTTAATTGTTATTCAGTGCTAGTACTCTCTTAGCCTTCAGATTCTATTAAGATGAGTGTCCTCTGCAAAAAAAAAAGGTTACACAAAATGTAGGAATCTTGGGAATTAGATACTGAAGAAAGAAACAAGTGAACAAAGTTATACTTTAATCTCTTGTTAATAGATAATTGGGGAGTTCCCTTTTGGCCATGAGTATTTGCCCAATAGGCAAAGCAGCCAGAAGCTCTTTATGTCTCCATGTGTTGGAGAATAAGTACTGTAGAAGTTGCACCTGAATCCTTACAATCATCACAACAACAGAGGAAGCCCTGTTAATAGTAGGACCCTATAGGGATAGCATGTTAGCCCCTTAATAAAATATGTTAGACTATAAGTAGCTAGTAATAAGAATAATGCGGCCCCAAAAATACGGCCATGAAGATACTAGGCTGCCTACCAAGCCTGAAGCCATACACATTCCAGATAGGGTTCACCAGCAATTAGGGCAAGGAATGCATTCCTGTCAGGATAACCTTAAAGGTAGAACCTGTGCACCTTGCACTAGAGCAGCAGGCATTTTCACCAGGAAACAAACTAGGGTAACCAGGAATTCTGGTAGGTCTCTACTACTATCCCTTCACTAGTTTCAATTAGCAAGAAAAACTGTATGACTGCATAAACTCTATATGCACTATTTGTTTAAATAAAAACCATTGTTTTTAATATATAGGAACTCTATAATGACAGGAAATGTTCCACAAGATTGCACGTGGCAAATATGGTCCCTATATTCAAAAAGGGGTCAAAGTTTGAGCCTAGAAACTATAGACCTGTAAGTCTAACTTCTATTGTGAGTAAAATGTTTGAAGGTTTTTTTAAAGAGATGATTTCCTGGAGTATCTCAATTCAAAGAAATGTATAACTCTATATAAACCTGGGTTTATTAAAGATCGATCCCACCAAATAAATCTAATTAACTTTTATGAGGAGGTCAGTTAAAGACTGGACCAGGGGGAGTCACTGGATGTCATATAACAGGATTTTCAAAAGCGTTTGATACTGTGCAAAGGTTGGTACATAAAATGAGGATGTTTGGATTTGGGGAAAATGTGTGCAAGTTGGTTAGTAACTGGTTACTGTTCATAGTGGGGTACCTTAGGGGTTAGTTTTTGGCCCTCATCTTTTCAATATATTTATAAATTGATCTTGTTGAAAGATTGAATAGTAAAATTTACATTTTTGCAGATGACACTAAACTGTAAGGTAGTTAATACAAAGGAGGAGAGTACTTTATTACAAATGAATCTAGATACAGTACTTTACAGGCTTAGGCAGAAAAATGGCAAATGAGGTTTAACACTGATATATACCATGTGTGTATTATGTATATTTATTATATTATTTATATATCTATTGAATTTATTTATTATCTGTACTGATTTCTGTACTATGGTCGCATCTCAATCTCACTTGATGTACATTGTATTCTAGTGACAAACTTCGATTCTATTCTAAGATTATGCAAATGGAAAGGAAAATGCATGTCTAGATTATTTTCTAAATGGAAAAACACTGGGTAAAACAGATCATGGGGTGCATTAAAAGGGGCACAGATATACATTACAAGAACATACTGTAATTATACTGCTTTACAAATCACTTGTCAGACTTCACATGGAATACTGTATGCAGTTATGGGCATCAGTGTACAAGAAAAATGTTGAACTTGAGTGATTTCAAAGATGGGCTACTAAAGTAATTAAGGGAATGGGCAAACTACAGTACTAAGAAATAGTATCAAAATTGTTCTTGTTTAGTCTAGAAAAAGAAAGATTAAGGGGTGACCTAATAACCAATTATAAATATATTATGGGTCAGTAGTGCGATCTCTCCCACCATCTATTTATGCCAAGTACTGTAAGTATAACAAGGTGGCATCCTCTGCTTAGAGAGGAAAGAATGTTTCTGCATAAACATAGAAGGGGTTCTTGACAGTAAGGACAGGTAATGGAACTCTTTTCCTGAAGAAGTCTTCATGATTATATCCATTAAGGAGTTCAGAACTGGTTTGGATGATTTCCTTCAGTGTAAGAACATTACAAGTTATGGGTAATAGATAACTGGAGGTGGGATCTTGATCCAGGGAATTATTCTGATCCTTCAGTGTAAAAATATTACAAGTTATGGGTAATATATAACTGGAGGTGGGATCTTGAGCTTGGGAACTATTCTGATTGCCATATTTGGAGTTGAGAAGGAAATTTTTCCTGAATAATTGGCTCTTGCCTCATGGATATTTTTCCTTCCTCTGGATCAACATTGCAGGAAAAAAATAAAAGAGGATGGACTGGGACTTGTGTCTTTTTTCAGTCTTATAAACTACAGTATGTTACTATGTTAAATCTCTTTTGTGTATGGGATGCTGTCTCTAAAAAAAAATATTTCAGGACCAGCTAAAAATTGATAGGACATTATTAAAGAAACAATTAAAATATTGAAGCCTAATTAAACCTTATGCAGTAAAATTATGACCGCATTGGTTTCTAAAATTAAATTTAAAAAAAATTCATATTAGGTGGAACACATTACTATAACAGTGAATGGAAATTCCAAAAGCTGATTATATTATCAACTCATGCCAATGTATTGTCAACACTTTCTAATTTAGTTTGTTACTATTCTAATACTGCAACATTACAAATAATCCATTCTTTCCATTTTTTTTATTGCATTTGCTTAGCCACCAAATTTCTTTTCTTACCTAAAGAAATAGCTTCTCAGGATAATATTTAATAGTGTATTTTTATCTTTTATTGTAATGTTCTTATTTGCTATAAAAATAGCAATGTATATTCAGAAGGATAATACAATCCATTTCCTACAGAATCCTTTTCCTCTATCTCTGTAAAAAAATATATATATTGATTGTATAACTCTTAGCACTCAGTTTTGCTTTATATCAATAGGTCCAAGCTGACAACAATAGTTCTATTCTGAGAATGCTGTGGATCTAAATGTGTGACTGTGTATAAATACATCTGTAATGTTGCCCCCTATAAGCTATATCCTCCAGACGTAGTGAAAAGAAAAAGCCACAATCAGTTTTTCAAGTAGTTCACAGTATTCAGGAGGCATGTGAACCCATGCATTTATATTCTTTTTGTTTTCTCACTTTACACAATAGTTTAGAAAACATTTGTTATTGAATATTAGTTCTTGCAAAATTGTTTCTTTTAAATAAAAAAAGAAAATGCTTATTAGTATTATATATTATTAATATCCAAAATAAATGAATAAATATTAAAGGTACATTATCACAGTATTTTTGAGCACTTTTAAATGTTTCATTGAGTAATATTTTCCAGCAACACCTGTTGGCTACTCAAGAGTTATAGCAACATGGGCAGAGGCAGTCAGTTCAGCAGAGTGTTACAGTAGACTGTAACATATACTGTAAACAGTATACTATACTACTATAGTATAGTAGACTATGGGGTAAAGCAAAGGCAGCAGGAAAAAGTAAAATAATAATGCTAATTAATAATGTATAAATTAAATGTAATAGGGAAATCTCAATGTGCAATTTGCGATGGACTTATAGCTGCTCCTAGCTTTTCCCTTCTTACGAAACTGGGAAAAGCATCTACAACATCTTCTCCAGCATTGTGGACTGAAATGTATGTAGGATCAAACATCCTTTATTCCAGTGTTCTAAACCTATGAAGCCTAATTTATTTGAAATCATATTAACAATTAGCAGTGTATCTGGTAGCCTTAAGCCTTTCTTTTGCAGGAAGCTCATCATCATTCCTGATAAAGGACAACAAATAGTATATTGGTTATATACTATATATTTCTCCTTTTAATAAAGCTATGCTAAGAGATATCACCCACTCAAAGAAATGTCTCTCAACAAGGTGTTCCTTTACAGAATAAGTAATATACACAATCAACTAAAATTAATTTTCTGCAGCATCTTTATGAACTCTGTAATAGGAAAAGGTACTTGCAATAAATTTTTCAATGAGATAAAGAAAATTCCTTTTATAAAACTAAACTGAGTAATGCGATCAATCATTATTGAAAACTTGCAACAATAGCTAGTAGACATTTCATAAACCAGATAGCTTAATTGGATATGTGATTAGAGGACTATCCCAATAAATGCAGATAGATGAATGGAAGGTAGAGTATTTTGGGGTGTTACCCCTTAATTAGGCATTTCCAGGCAATAAAACATATTATGCAGCAATTGTCATTTGACATTCACAACGTATGACATCTGAGACTATGGAATGTTAAAGGTATCCTATTGTGAAGTTGATTTTACTTAATACTATATCACTTTTCCTGTTAAATTACTGCAGCCTGGAGATCAGTTATAATATTAAATAGCGCAAATACTGAGAGGTGCAATAGTTTATAGAGGTCTAGTAACTCATAGCACTAAATCATCAGTAATAATCCACTGGTATAGGTAAGCTTGATTTATGAAACTAACCTCTGGTTGGGATGCACTGTTGCGGATTTTAACTGATAGTTTTAAGCAGAGATGAGTTATCCAGTTGAGCTTTATTTCCCCAATCACTCACATATTCATAATTTACTTGTAACTGCATCCTATTATAAACCAATAGGTTCAGGTACAAGTTTACTTGCGACGCTAGGAAATAAATTTCATAAATAAATGGTGTTTATTATTATTATTGGGTTTTTTTTGTAATTAGCTAGAGGCTCATCACTTTGCTTTGGAATTATGTTTATTCTTAGCCACCTGCCATTGTAAATGCATCGTAGGCTTAATAATTGAGTTGTTGCTGGTCAATTGGCCTTATAACATGATTCAATCTAGCTCAACTTATTTGAAAAAAATAAATGAACTTTAGTTTACCAAAAATTGATCTAGAAGAAGGCAAAAAGACACTTTAAATCTTGAGCCAGTTTTGCTTAAACATGGAAAAAAATCCTGTCACTGGAGATTAAATTGGATTAACATGCTACTAAATGTTCTTATTGATTTAAAGTGAACCTGTCAGGTCCACTTAACAGACTTCTTTTTAGGAAGCAGGAAGTTGTTTTAGCTGAATGTTAAAACCATTCAGCTAAGACTGTAGTAAAAGAAGCAAACTCCCTGCTTCTTTTTTGCTCCGACGCATGACTTCAATCAAAAGTTGGGTTGGGCGGGTCTTAAAGAATAACTTATATTAAAGTTCCTCCAATAGATCCTTTAAATCACAATCTAGCAGGGATCTGATAGGAGGAGCTATAACATCAATCATCATTTAGCTCCTCCTAACCCAACTTTTGATTCAAGTTGGGCATGCTTTTAGCTTTCAGCTAGGACACCTCCCTGCTTCCTAAAAAAAAGTCTGTTAGGTGGATCTGACAGGTCAGCTTTAATTATCAGTAATGGGTTTTTTTTTTTGTAATAACTCTCCCTTTTGAAGATCTCCAGTGATTTTGGCTTTATAAATGGGAAAGAACAATAAGCAAGCAAATCTGAAGAACTTTCTGAGGGTCCTGGTTCACAAACTAGTAGGTACATCAGGATATAGGTAACAAGAATGTAAATTATTTACATGCCTAAAAATTAATTTTATTAAAAAAATGTGATATTTATGATGACAGATTCTTGAATGGAAATGAGTTTGAGGCATATTTATTAATGGGTGATAAGCCTGAAAAATCATTTCACCCTAGTGAATTCATTTTTCATGGTTTTATTATTTAGTCTAATTATTATTTTTCTACAATGTGAGGTTTTATCTAGCTTCCCTTTTTTAGATTGGACCATTTTTTTAAATTTACCATCATCAAAATCACATTCAATTCACTTTGATTTCAATGAATTTTCCATCATTTAAATCAAATTTGTAATTTAATATGATGCAAATTCATGGCATGAAATCTCTTTCAAATTGCATCAAAAATGCATCTTTATGCTAATCAATACAACTAAAAAAATTATTTGGTGAAATAAATTAAGGGGACGAAAAAAATTTCCAAGAATAACAGATATCTATTCATTTTTTCCACCTGGCATACATAAGAAATAGACAAACTAATGTGAAACTGCATATTTTTATACATGCAAGAATAAAAACAATTAATACAATAACTAATATGGGATTATGAAACTTATTTAGAAGGATTATTAAAAAATGTAAGAAAATGTATATTGAAATGAAAAAAATGGATCGACATCTTGCTAAGTCAAAGTAACATCTAGATACAATAAGAATAAAAAAATACAGAATTAGGGAAAGAATACCAAAATAGCATTAACCACTCTTTTTTTCTATTAAAAAAAAAAAAATCAAAAAAGGAAATATTAAAAACATGCAATACTACAAAATCATTCTGAACACTTGTCAGCGACCTGTGGATATTTAGGGGGTTGAATAATAACTTGACAGGTATATAGATATGAAATTTCCACTAGATAAGGTAAAAATATCAATATCACTGATATTGGTATTTATTAAGCCACTTGCAATTTAATTTGTCACTGAAAAATATTTGCCAGATTGAGGGTGCTGAAAACCCATTATTCTCTATGGGAGATGGTTGTACAAAGTCCCATATTATTTTGCATTTGAATAAGTCATCAATGTCGAAAATAGCCGCAATCAAAAAGTCGCTCCATTGCAAACAATGTAAAATGCTGTGGATTTAATGTGCTGACAATTTTCAATTTCAATCTTTTTTTTTAGTTATGAAAAACAGTAATCACCGTTTCATAGATTGCAAATCGAACAAAAAAATGCATCCAAAAAAAGTCACTGAAAATGCATTGAAAAGTGGCGACTAAAATCGAATAGCGGCGAATGGGTTGATAAGACTTTGATAAATATCCTCCTAATTAGAATGTAATACAAAATATTTCCTACAGCAAGTATCAACGGGTGAGTCACTAATACAATTTTTACAAAGAAACATAAAAAACAGTAAAGCAGAAACAGACGCAATATTCTTGGTTTCATTAATGCACTTGAAGATTATATGTCAATTTACATAAGCAAAAATTAAAGAGATGCAAGTTACAATAAAGTAGAATGTATAATTTTCTCTGCTAAATTTCTATTGTAAGAGTGCTAATTGTAACCCAAGTCTATCATTTTGCCCGCTTCCGTACACTTTGCAGTCCTATCTCGTCACCATTTCAACCGTTAAATACCAGTCACAGCAGGATAAGCTTTTCATGGTACATTAACTTGGGAGCCAATAAGAAACTATTAGGAGCCATTTATTGTAATCCGTATAATTTTTATATTAGCATCTCCTCATTTACTTCAAATTAAAATCTCTTATATCCCCTTTGTTTCACCATCTTCTCAATATAATCATAACAGATGGCTAAGAAGATTTCTACTACAGAGAGAAAGATAAACAAGTGAGTTAAGAAACCAGCACTAAAATATTAGTTTGTTTTCATGGTAGTTGCTCCTTGCATGCAAAACATTATTATTATTTTATTTTTTTTGTCACAAATATTTTAGAAAAAAAAAATTCCCAGTAAATTTTGCAGATTTCTTATCGTTTGTCATTTCTATCTTTTTTCATTTTCAACAGTTTATTTTTGACCTGCTATAAACCAGTGGCAATAAACTTATATAATATACTTCTAAAGAATGTAACCACATTATATAAGTTTATTGTCACTATTTTAAAGCACTGACAATACTAATTATGACTGATATAGTAAAACTCCTTATTAAATAATAACAGAGTCTATCCGGTAACATTTACGGAGGTATAACAGTTCAGCAATGAAAAAAAACACAAAACAAAGGGGATTTCTACAGTGTTCAGAAATTGCCCATTACCTAGGAGACTGCATAAGATTTCTCATGATACAATGCTAATTGCTTGCAGTGACAGACATATTCTGGGTATACTGCAAGTTTAATTTCACTAACAAATGACTCCGTGTGCCTTGTCGATCACTTGAGCCTTTGAGCGCATTGTCTCAAGAGAATATGTTCTCAATTTTGCAGTTTGTATTGTGGGTCTTAGAATATTAAAACAATTAATCAATCCATAAACCCACAATACACATATGACAAATAAATGAGTATAATAAACTTAGATAATAATATGTTGTAAGTAATAACCCAAATGGTAGAAACCCTAAGGTCCCTTCAGACCCTTCACACTTCAATAGATAGAAGACATTGCATGGTACACCAGCAATTGCTAACAACATGCATGTGACTTTTATTAGATATACAATACAAATACACAAGCTGGTTAATACAGTATTAGTATATTAACATTTTCAAATGCACTTCAAACTAGAAAATTAATGCAGACCTGGATTGGATTTATTGAGGACTGTTTTTGGGGAAACTTTAACCTACAGACTTTATAGTCCTTATTGAAGATAGGATGTCCATCTGCAGCCTCTGGGAGATATCCCTTTGCTGTTTTCTTTTGGAGCAAGCTGCTTGCTATCTAGCACCTACCCACATTATTACACTCTAATTCAGATTATGTCCTGTAATACTAATTGATTTTTAGGGATTTTGGAGGTTCTTCTTTAGGAAAAGCTTGTTAAGCTGGCAGAACAAACTGCTTAATAAAGATATATTTAACAAACGTAGATGTAAATTAAATTTTTGCAAAGAGTATTAGCAGAATAAATAATATAATAGAAAAGAGATAAACAATTTTTTAAATGACACTGATTATCTCCTGTCAGCAGCTCTGTGAAAGGGGAGTGGTCCTCTGTCAATCCTTCAGCCAATCAAAGAATGAAACATACAGGCTGAAGTAGAGTACCTACTTCTCTCTCATCCTAAGCTTTATACCAATGAAAGTATGAGAACCATTGTCCTTTTTGGAATGCCATCAAGTCACTGACTAGCAGCTTTATATTAGCTGGCAGTGTTGTGGTTCAGTGGTTAGTACTGCAGCCTTTTAGTGCTGGGTTCTGGGTTCAGTTCTACCCTGGACTTCATCTGCATGGAGTTTAATAAATTAACCAGGAAGTAAATTGTACTGATTTTGAGAAATTTAGCATTTGGTAAAATATGTGTTCCATTTAACAATATAACAAGCATATAAAATTACTTGTAATAGGATTTATTTCCCTAGGGATTTAATTGTTTTTTTAATTCATAATTATTATCATGCTGTGAAATATCTCCCAGTTGTAATTCTATCTTTTTGTTTTGAAGAAAACCTTCTTCTAACAAAATAAACAACTTTGCAATACATGTTATTGTTTAATCTATGGTCGACAAGTTCTCAGATTCCCCTCTATTAAAATTTAGCTGCTTTTTAAAAAAATCCAAGGTGTATAATGCTAACCTCCAAGCAAACAGCTTTTACTAGGTAATAAAACAAAGTATGGGACAAAGGGGGCATTTATGAATGTGACAATAGAAAAACTGTATAATTGGATATGGCATCATTATAATGAAATCTAACAGACATGCACACATATAATAAGGCTAAACTATATACCTACCAGAAATTACGTTTTTGTCATTTGTAAAATCAAATCAAAATGCAACCAAGAAAACACAATCAGTAAATGTGTAGAATTATTCAAAATTCCAGTAGATTACGCTTCCCAATATCACAAGCTTAATTCATTTACCACTTTCAAACCTAAATTTTCAAGTTTATCAAATTCAGATGATTAAAATAACATTTAGAACATCAGTAAAAGTTGCAAAGTAACTAGTCTTAAGTCATTAGAGTCTGATATCCATAAATCTTGGCCATTCTAAAGGAAATAGTTTTCTCCTTATCTTTCTTCTCTTCCAGCTCCAAAGTATGGGTGAAATGTATCAAGTGGCCTTAATGTAAAAAATAGATGCAAACTAACTTGTGTCCATTTATTAGTAATTTATCGTTCACTTTGCATCCACTTTGCACCAGCTGCACCTGTTTTTTTTATGTTAGCGAAAATCAGTGTTTAAGACCAGGCGCAGTTGATTTATGAAGGTTAGAACAATTTTAAGACCTGTTATAAGAAGTAAAATGAACGCCTGCCTGAACCCTGGCGCTAGAGAACCAGGTACATTGTGTAAAAAATGTTAGCAAAATGTTAGCAGTTCCTATTCTGAATCCTTTTTTTTACACTAATGACTAGTTTGTGTCCAAATGTTAGCAAAATGTTAGCAATTACTACTTGGGCATGGATATTTTTAACATTTTTGCCCATATTTGGAAACAAATAGAAATTGCTAACATTTTTTACACAAAACAATAATTAGTGTAAAAAAAGGATGCAAATTGCTAACATTTTTATGCAAAAATCAAAGTTATCATTAGGCGCATTTTTAATGGTAAGCAGCTGTTAAATTTTAGCATCTATTTTTACCATCGCGATAACACCGCTCAATACATTTCACTCTAGATGTTTATTTCTCAAAAGGTCCATACAATTTCTTTCTTTCCTCCATAACATCCCCCATACTTCTAACCTATTCTTACCCATAGCTCAACCACCATTTTCTCTGTCATCCTGTCATTTGTAATATTACTCAGTGTTAGTTAGTGCTAAGTGCTGACTTTTTCATCCGTTCTTCAGGACCAGTTATGCACAGTGCTTAATGTGAGCAGTTATAATTTAGGCTCGACAGTGTTCAGAAATTGCCCATCACCTTGGAGACTGTATGAGATTTCTCATGATACAATGCTAATTGCTTGCAGTGACAGGCACATTCTGGGTATACTGAAAGTTTAATTTCACTAACAGATGACTCCGTCTACCTTGTTCATCATTTCAGCCTTTGAGCACATTGTCTCATGAGAATTGCTTCTCAATTTTGTATAGCTTAGAATATCTGGAACAATTAATCAATCCATCAATCAAGTTAATTCTCAGTGTATAGATATTGCTTATTATTGATAAATTTCCATGTGATGAGTTGCCACCCACTGTCCATGTGTCCAGGTTTCAGTGTCTATGTCACTAGCAGGGTTATTTCCATGTTTACTGTGCCTGGACTTGCAGTAATTCCCCAATTACTGTACCCATGTTATTTCAATTATAGGAGACTGGTTACACAAGTGAATTATGTGTATCACATAAGATATGTGTATCACATTGCAAACTTGAAAAATCTTTGTATTTGCCCGTATGCCTAGCTACTCTGGTAGCACCCATATGCTTGGTTATTCTTACAGTGTCTATACATTCATCTACTGGGAGAGAGTTTATGACCTTAGATAATAATCACTGCCAATGAGTTTGTCTTTTAAATAATGATATTAAATGCTGTGCACTTTTTTGTTGCTAATTACTGATGTTCCCACTTCACTGTCTATGTACCTACTTGAGTAGTCTTCATATTGCACAGCTCTGAGTTAATGCTCGATATCTCACGTACTTCCCCATATAACAATGCTGCTAGACCTCCCAAACCTTTGCTATGCCTTTTCTCCTCTGTATAACCTTGAGAACTTCCTACTTGCTGATGTCACTCTATTGTTCTTTGATTTGTTGATTTTACAGTACACAGTCATAAAAGATGTACTCAGTTTCTCCCCTTCAATGTCTGTGACTGAAAAGATCTGTCTCCATAACTAAAAAATAATTCCTAAAAATCACTCATTTTACCTTTTGCACTGCAGCCCCCTTTAATATGCATTTATTTTGACGTACCTACTGTTTTGCAATATGGCAAATTCTCAACCATTTTGAGTGCTTAGAATCATCGCAAACTTACAGAGCACTTTGTGAATGTAATTCACGGGTAATTAGGCCATTCCTCAAGCTTCAAGCAGTCCTCTCATTGCACCAAGAAATTTAATAAACTCAAAAAAGGCCAATTTCGCCTTTTCGAGTTTATTCCCTGTTTATCTCGGCTGTTTGATCGGTAAAAATCGATCACTGTTTTTCGATCGATTTTTACTGATCAATACTTTTTGATTAAGTTTTTCAATGGAAAGGTAGCCATACTAGTAATATAAAATCCAACCTAAAAAAATATTGATTTTTACCAATCGAACAGCCAAGATGTACCCAGGATAAACTAGAAAAGGTGAAATCAGCCTTTTTGTGTTTATTCAATTTTGCCCTATGGTAGATGACATTAGGTGCGTGTCAAAGGAGCGTTCCTGCAAGACGACCTTGACCATAAAAATAATATGTGTCAAGATAACTTTTAAATAGAATAGTGATTTTTTTTTTGAAACAGCTGTAGGACTTTGACAACTAAATGTTGCACAGAAAGAGAGTGAATAAGAGTCAGCATAAAGTGGTCATCCTGCCCTTAGGTAATCTAATCACTCCCTTTCTTGTGATTGAATAAATTATTAATATCTGCTTATCACTATTCTAGACATCTTGGGGGGGTACTATTTTTCAGAGAATTTAGAACATATATATATATATATATTTGAAATAGGACAGCACCATCTCAAGTGTAAAAAACAAACATACATTTATTAAAGTGGATGAACCAAGTTCATTGTGATGGAATGCTGAAAAGGGAATTATATTAAAAAGTGTTAATTAATAAAGTCAAGCCAGCTACAACAGTATGTAAATGTACACAAATGCTTAATGAACTTAAGAAGGTGAATTGTTTCTTAATGTCCAGCCTGCATAAACACTGCAGCTCAGTAATTCAATTTTGAAATAAATGTGTAAAATCTGCTCATGGCGTTGGTGCTCAAACCTGTTAAATCATCATCATTGCATGGGAGTTGCCCCAAGAGTCATAGTTATTTAAATATGTAGAGAGATGTTATTAAGCAACAGCTGCAATGTCAATATGGCTGGGAGGATCAAAATCCCTAATGAACTTTGTGATCCATTTGTGCCCATGAAACAATATTCCTCTAATCTACAATATGTACCGTGTTGTAAACAATGAATTATTTGTGATTGCAAAATCCCATTGGTGGCGAAATCTTGTAGAAGGAAAATACATTAGGCATATAGCCGAATACTGTATTAGAGATTCTGACTGAGCACCAAGCCTGGGCTGAGAATGCCCTTTGGTGCTTATTACGTACATATCGTAAACTTTAATTAATCTCACTGGAAAAAATGTTGAATATATTTCCCAAATCACTTTATTTACAGTGTAAAAAAAATGCAATATTAGACAATGGAAGCCAAGGTAAATTTCTACAGTAACCCAGTGTTCAGTTGATACCACATATATCTTAGGAACAAAGTCATCATTTTTATGGCAAACCATTTTTTTCCTACTTTACTGGCCAAATTAGACAGGCCAATTCTGGTGAAAAACGTTGGTGAAATCAGCTTAATGAAAACTAAAGTTGAAAAAAATGTCTGCTAACTTTTTAAAGATGAATTTTTGTTAAAAAAACGTTTTGAAGTTTAATATATGGAATAAAAATGACAATGTGAGTTGAAAATGTAAAAACCTCATTCAAAATATTCTCCAATGCAACAGATAACGTTAAGCTCTGCATAATGCTCGGAACCGCTGTGCGTTTTAAGGGGGGTATTTAGAACTGGTTTTGACCAGTGTTTTGAGTTAATTATTCTAATTTTCTGAGATAATGACTTTTGGGTTTTCCTAGGCTGTAAGCCATAATCATCAAGATTAACATAAATAAACACTTGAAAAAGTTCACTCTGTAACGACTCTATATTATGGGCAAAATTTATTAAACTCAGAAAAGCCGTTTTGGCTTTTCCGAGTTTAATAATCAGGAGAACACCCTGAAGTTTCTCGCGGTAAGTATCTCAAGATTTGCTTCGATCGATACTTGCTGAGAGAAACTTTTTTTTATTAAATATATCCATGGAAAAGGTAGCTATACAGCTGGGCCAATAAAATTTGACTAGACAGCTTTATATATAGGCAAAAATGGTGATATTGATCAATTACTGATATTTCATTTCATAAGCATTAAATGGTAGAAAAACCTTTTCACTTGTAAATATCCAAAGTATTTGTTTCTCAGACTCTAAGGAGGAAATTGATGAACGTTATTTCTACCTATTCGATGTTGAGTGGTATTCTTATTTCTCAACATTGCATTCTGAGAACTGCTGTAATGGATGGGGAGGTAAGAAGAGCATTAACCTATGAGTCACTGCTCTGAATACCCATATTGCTACAGATAATGATGTCAGTAGCCACTTCCATATTTACTAGATGGTGCCTAATTTAAACATGCAGAAAAACAGAGTAAAATGATCCCCTCACTAAAAGGGACTCAAATTAGTACTCAGACTTACACTTAAAGTGAAAACTATTGCACCAACCAACACAGATTTCTCTTTAAAACACCAGTTAACGAACCAATCTATAGAGGTAAGTAAATGCAACTGGTAATGGTAGCAAACCGGAGTCTGCTAACCTGATTTGCTAGCAACACTGAAAGTAGGATAATCTATAATCAGGTGACTTTCAGCCTGCATGGCACACTAAGGGCAAAATTTTATAAATTCGGAAAAGCCCAATTTCACCTTTCCGAGTTTATTCCAGCAAGATCTTGACAGTTTCTTGTGGTAAATTTTGCAAGTTTTTTTTTTGATTATACTGTATTTACCAACAGAAACTTTTCGATTTAGTTTTTCGATTGAATTTTTAATGGAAATGTAGCCATACTACCAATATAAAGTACGACTACCTTTCCATTGAAAAATTTGATAAAAGAACTCGATCGAAAAGTTTCTGTCGATAAAATATTGATCCAAAAAAATCTTGCAATATTTACCGCGAGAGGCTGCAGAGATCTCGGGGGAATAAACTTGGAAATGTGAAATCGGGATTTCTGAATTTATTAAATTTTGCCCTAATTAGAAGTAGTGTATGCCCACTTGTTGCTTTTTACATAGTATTATGAATGTACATTATTGGGGTGAACACTTTTCTATGTATCCAGATTAGTTGGAGATTTGCTTGGAATGTCAAATAAAGAAGCTAGTAACATATTTTGCAATATTTAAGCAATATTTAACTTAAAAGCCTGTTGCTTGGTTGGCTGACTTTTAGAGCAAATTGTTGATAACTGAACTTTTTCAGACACGACTAATTTATGTTCTGGCCAGATCTGATAGTTTAAACACTGAATATTTTTTATTGAACTTTATATGGATTTTTCACTTAATTTATGATAGCCTCTCTGAATGATGCATATGATACAGTATAATTTAGGGATGTGTGTTGACCCCCCATGGTTTGGTTTTCGTTCTAGTTCCACTGCTTTCTTTTGGTTTAGTTTAGGTTTGGATTTTTGGACAGATTTTGGTTCTGAATTCAGATTTTTATTTAATTTAAAAAAATGCATTTTATGTATATTTTGAACTTATATCACCAATGCCCTTCCCCTACTCTACCACCTACTGCTCTATTAATTAAATTAAACTATCTCCCCTATTCAAAGATCCCCCACTCCTTACTTTCATGCTTTTTGAACTTTTTAACATGTTGTTTGCAAAGGTTCCAAATTTAGTGAGGTTCATAAAAAGTCCAAGCAAAAATATAGGTGGTAAATGTGTTTTATATGCAGTTTGTATGGTTAGTATTTTTTTAACCAATACCACATAGATACTTTTAGATTTCATTTGAGACGCCTACAGCTCAACTTCTGTATGCACAGTGGACTAATGCATCAAGTGATCTCTAATTTTATTTTGCAGCATGTTCAGCTTATATATAGGTATTTAACTAAATAATTTGTGCAAAGTATGTCTTAGGAAACTATTAGTTCATGGACAGCTGACTGTGATATGATATATTATACTATGTCTATTAATATTGGGAAGTAGCATAATTAGTAGTGTGTAGTTGACAAAGGTTGAAAGTTCACCTAATTCAAACTCTTGCTAAACCATCCTTTTCATGTTAATTACATAATAACCCTTAGGAGGCCAGCTACTTATTGAACCTCTCATGAGTCAAAAAAAGACAATGACAATTACTGGCAAATGAATCATTACTTTTATACACTAATTATCAAGATCGTTAAAATAGAATCTGTTACAGAGATGAGCCCCCAGCCAATATAATCATGTTATAAAGGCTATCCAGTGACCTTGTGATCTCTAAGATTGATAATGTATTAACTAAAATTGTGGGGGGGAAAATTCTTCATTTTTAAAAATATTGTTATCTTCCCATTATCTATTTGAATATATGATGTAATTGTACCAAATATATCACTGTCCCAAATAATCACTCATATAATTTTCATCAAATCCACAACACCTGGGAAACTGATTATTTGAAAATGTTGAAGCTTGTGAAACCCTTTTACTGTACAGTATATGGCATGTTTGATGCGCAGTAATTGTCAGATCATCTGTAATTCATTGGCACTTCTTATTAAGGGCTCTCATCTATTAATCCAGTTTTTGATTCTGCCATTTCAGCAGCTGAATGGGCTGATGTATATAAGTATCGGTATTTGCATTGCCAATAGCGATTTTGTATTTAAAAACTACAATTTGTTCCATTACTTCTCTGCTTTTAGCAGCAAATTATTATATGAGAAAGAATTGTGTTTATTCTCATTTTCGTTCCTTTACTCATTTTTAATTAGAGTTTTTTTTTTACCTTTGCTTTTGGATTTGATTACATAACTAGCTTCCGCACATTGTGCCTCGCTAATTAAAATTAGAAATTTATTTTGGCAGTGTGTTTTTGAATATTTTTTTTTTTCTCAATTTTTTTTTTTTCCAGTACCCAATTATTATTTGACCAGTGCCAGATTCTGCCTGCAATGCCTTAAATGTATTCCCAATCTAGCCTACCATTTCTTTATATACATAAATGTTTTACTTCCTGGCTCTATTGGTGAGCTCAGCTTACTGTAGCTTGCTTTACTTATGGTTAGAGTTTTTTTTATATGTCTGTCCTTCTTAAATGTTTATGTCGATAAAGGTTGCATTTTAGTTTTATCTGGTTTACGTTAGAGGTCCACATACTTAGATTACAGATTATATTACATTATCAATCCTACAACAGCAATAATCATTCACGCTGTCTAGTGTTGGTGTGCAGCGTTTATGGATAGAGGCAAATCAGGCTAACGTGAAAAGTAGGCTATACAGTATCTATCTAACCTTTAACCAAAATAACAAGGATATTGGAGCTGTTGTAATGTTTGATACTTACATGTAAGTTCAAATACGTGCAACCTTTACATTTCCATTTGGAGTTTATTATCTGTTAAGTAGTGAACTACAGGACAAATTACTATTAGGATCTGATAATGCTGCAGACTACTCTGATCGATCTGGCCAACTTCATACTAAAAACTTGTCAGACTAATTATTACTTTCAGACACAAGCTGAATATTTTACCGCCTTCTAAATGACCATGGGTATTTTAGAAATAGATATATACATACCATATCTTATTTTTAAACAGCACAGGCCACAGTTTGTAAGTATTTACACATTTTTTAGTGTAAACTACACTTAAAAAGCAGCGCTATCCCAAAACAATTTTTATATAATATACAAGTCACTTGTCTTAATATAAATAGTCTCTTCCTGTCGGAATGACGGGCCGCTCCTCTTGATCACTCGCCACCTCCAGTGTGGATAATGGGTAAAGAGTCAAACTCTAAATATGTAGAAGCGCACAGAGAATAGACAATAGTGCCTTATCATTTCATTACAATAGATATATAAAAAAAGGCCCCACAAAGTGCAAGATGAAAATATGCAAGAAATATGTTCCAGCGGATATAATTTGTAAGTTAAGTTTGATGCAGTGGTGAAAACTGGCATCAAACACCTAGAAACCAGACAAACCACAGCCTGTTTTTAGCAGCCACAGCAAAAGCTGTCCATGGATTCAGGGGTTTATTCTCTAAAGTCCAAATTCTTGCGTAGAGGTGTGAATTCGCCAGATAAAGATAGTCGCAATAGGCAGTCGCATCTTTATAATGAGAATATTATCGCAGTCGCAACTTTAGTACAAGGAAAACTGTTGCAATGTTAACCTTAAAAGAATTTGTTGTGAGTTTACAATGGGGAAATTGTAGTGGATTTACTATGGGAATCTGCGGTTGGGGAATTCGACAGTTGAATTTGTACCCTAGTGAATGTCCCTTCAGTCTGCAACAAGAAACTTAGTATGGGAGTTTCTTCTAAACACGTTAGATTAAAATCCAGATTGACAATAGGAGGTTTATCCTGGTTAAACTAACTTATTATTTAAATTAGGAAATAATCAGCCATTTATGTTTTCATTTTCTGAGTCAAACGCTAATATTTTGCACACTGAAACTAAAGTAGCTTCTATTTTACAATTAGTAACAAGCGATTATATTTTTGACATTGTGATGTAAGTATTGGTGATTTAACTATTCATATAAAATATAGTTTATTGGACCTTAACAGAAGATGGAAGACATTTAAAGCTGCAAATTTATGTGCCTCTATACTGTATACGTAGATTGGGGGTCTGAAGTTCTGCTGGGAAAATTGTTCCCATATAGAATATAATTTTGAGTTGATGGGCTGCATTCCCTTCATATTCAATATTCTCCACCCATTGCCATTTTTTTCTTGTGCCACCACCGGCCACTGAACACCACTTCCTTACTTTTTCTTGTGCCACCACCGGCCACTAAACACCACTTCCTTACTTTTTCTTGTGCCACCACCGGCCACTTAACACCACTTCCTTACTTTTTCTTGTGCCACCACCAGCCACTAAACACCACTTCCTTACTTTTTCTTGTGCCACCACCGGCCACTAAACACCACTTCCTTACTTTTTCTTGTGCCACCACTGGCCACTGAACACCACTTCTTTACTTGTGCACAGTGCTAATGTGTGCAGCTAACACAAACACTATTTGTTGTGGAGAAGGCACATTAAAAGCTGCATTTAAATGTCATGGACACTGTCTGATTGTTTTTTTCTGAGTTTGAGTGTGGGGTGGTCCCTCTAGCTGTCCAGTTTGGCATAAGACATCATATGATATGAACAACTAAGGAAGCCTTCCATGTATGCTCTTCCCTCATCCTGCTCTCTGCTGTCCTAAGGATGAATCTAAAGCTCTATTGCAGGGTGCAGATGTTGGCCTTAGGAGTTACATGCAACCCTGAGATGCATTTTGGGACCCCTGGTAAGGATCATCATATCTGTTAATGTGTAACCTTAAAAAAAATATTTTGAGCATTATAATGACACATTATATAACACATTAAAATGGGCAAAACTTATTAAATTAGTTAAAGCCCGATTTTCCTTTTTGAGTTTATTCCCACGAGATCTTGGAAGTGTCTCGTGATAAAAAATTGCTCGATATTTTCTATCGATATTGAGAGAATGAAACTTTCCGATCGAGTTTTTCTATTGAATTTTTCAATGGAAAGGTAGCCCTACTTTACATTAGTAGTACAGCTACCTTTTTATCGAAAAACTCAATCAAAAGTTTCTGTCGGTAAATATCAATCAAAAAACCTCACAATATTTACAGTGAGAAACTTCGGAGATCTCACGGGAATTAAGTCGGAAAAGCGAAATTGGGCTTTTCATAGTTTTTAATA
>WMED01004858.1:0-20183 GCA_019650415.1 Pipa parva
CTGCTTCCCTTCTGACCTTACTCCATTGTTCCAGTGAACCACCTCCTGTCAGAACTTCACACTGAACTAGATTGTGTGTGACAGCGTTTCTTGGCGCTTTTGGCTCTTGTCGGCTCTATTTGCCATTTATTCATCAGCTACACTAGTAGTGGCCAAATCCATGGTAAATAGATCCAACAAGAGCCGAAGATGCCAAGGAGCGCAATTGCACTCAACCTAACTTAGTGTGGCGAAGCGCTGACAGGAGGTGGCTCGCTGGAACTCTGGAGGAAGGTAAGTACTCCAAATCTTCTTCAGCTTCTGTGGGGCATGGGTGGGGCTTGGTGTACCAGCACTCCCTACCTGTGCCCTGCAGCAGCTGAAGAAAAGGAACATTTGCTCCATAGGACACATGGACATTTTCCCCAACCTTTGAGTGAAAAAAGTGCATTTATGGAGCGAAAAACAACTCTTTGGTATTAGATGGCCCTCCCCAAGCAGAAATCTCCCAATTTTGCCACAATATATGGGAAACATTTTGATATTTCAAAATCAATTTTAAAAATACCACATGACTAATAAGGTATTTTATTTACATAAAAAAAATCTGTTGTTTGCTAAACATATCTATTATAAAGAGTAGATTTCTAATGGTCAATGCATAGAAATTTCTTGTTAAATGAACATTAACAGTAGACAACATGCCATCTGTATTAGTAGGGCTCATGCTTGTGTAAATGAACAAAGTATTGCTCGACTTCAGATCTACTGTATGTCTCATATTACTCCCATTTTAACTATGAACTTCTGTAAGTTTGGATTTTGCTCTTCTCAAACCCAGGGCCTAGTAATATTGTATTTTGTATAGAGTATAAGTTAAGAACTTACTTTTATTCCACCTACCACTCTAAACTAATGAAACATTCATGAAATGTTCTAAAAACTCAACCCTAGACAAAGGTTTCTGCACAGGGATATATTAACAGGATAAAATAAACATGTATGTAAAAGTAGGACAATGAAAAGGATAAAGTGATAGATTTCACCAATGTTTGTATTAGAGAAAGTGATGTATCCATATTAATCCTTTTTGTAGAACAATCAGAGATTCAAGACTCAGGTGTTAGATAGTCTGATACCTTGTTGATTGGACCTACATATATTTGGTTAAGAAGATAACCTGGAGTAACCTGAAGAATACTATGAGGGTTGAAAGTTTGTTATACTATTAACCAAAGATATGTTGATTCAATTAAAGGTATCATAACTTTCTCTGACATCTGAATCAATTCTATTGGAATGAATAATAAAAGAGCCAAACATTGTTTTTGATTTTCCATCCCCTTAAAAAAATTAGCTAAATGGTATGGTTTAATGATCTTTATTGCATTATTTTTCCTCCTCATTATTACATTTTTAGTAATGTGTAGGTAATTCATATTTAAAGGATTCTGCTAATTTGATGCATCGTTAATTTATTTTGACAAGAAACATACTAGGAAAATACATTTCGGATCACCACGTAAATGTTTATATAAGAAGAATATCAAGGTCAGGCAATAACCTGCAGCATTGCTCAGCTGTAAACTCAACATTGTTATGGAATCAATAAAGAGATATTTGTTCTGTAGCAATAAAACCCCTCCGATTCTTTATTTCCTATATTTCTCTTGCAGATACCCACAGAGAGCTTTCTATTTGCTTTTATATGTAAACTGTACCTGTTGGGCATGAGACTTATTTTTTTTTTTTAGTGGTTAACAGTCCAAATTACCTAAATGTTACATTTGCAGACTTGAATGACAATATAAATGTGTTTATTCACAAACCCTTTAGCAAATCTTAAATAAATGTTTATGGACACCAAGGGAATTGGGACATGCAGTATGTAGGTCAAATATGTAGCTCAAATTCAGGCTTAATGAACACTGAAGTTTAAAGAAATGACAGAGGATAGAATGTTCAGAGGTAAAAATAAGAAAGCCCATTAAGTTACACTTCTCTTGCACAGCATTGTAATACTTCCTTGGCCATTTTGGCAAAGTTTGGAAACATCATAATTTTTTTTTTTATTTTACAGATAAAGACCTCTTCAACATGGTGATTGGAAATTCTGATTGCACTAAGGCAACATGTTCAGTTTAATTTAATTTATAATTCTGTTGGGGAAAACCACTAAACTAATCCTGGAATCTAAAAAAAGAAGAATTTTATTATATAAATTCATTGAGATGTACTTTTTAACATGAATGGGACCAGCTAAGTTTCTTTAGGTATAACGCGTGGGCATATTTACCAAAGTGCGATCTGTTGCATTAATTATTAGATACATGCATTTTTTGGCAATTCGCCACTCCTCCAACTTTGAATATTCTGCAAAGATCATAATTTAATCAGCAAAGTGCATTGAAGTAGCAAATTTGCCAACGTGTACTTCTGCAAATTCACTGTTTTCACTTCTCCAGATTAAAGTAGTGAAGCAGAGGGCTGATGGCAGGGCCAGTTTTGGCATAACATGACTGTTCACTCAAAAGTCAACTAGGAATTGTGTTGCATAGAAATGGGGGTGCTATTCACTTAATACAGTTAAAGTAACAATGTAAAGATGATGCTACTTCACTTCACTAAGGTTAGTGTAGTTTATTTTGAATCACTAGGCATCTGCTACTGTTCAACTGACTACACTGCACTGTTCATGAAACAATATCCGATGTTGTTTGCTTCTTCAGCAAGAAAATCCAGCAAGGAATTCTCTGCCATTGAATTTAATGTAAAATGTTAAAGGCAGTTGCTGTCATTTATGGGACAATTATCCAACAACAATTCTGGTGAGTAAAATGCAACAGCATTTGACATTACTGGTCCTTATATAACTACATGCCTATTGCCAGTATGTAGCAATAAATATAGAAAGAGGTAGTTAAAGTGATGTCTCCATGTAAAGATGACGTCATTCTGCTATAATATACTGTATCTATTGATGAATTCATTACAATACGCTACTGTACTATTTGTCCATCCATGAGACTATGCTAAGAAAGTGCAATATGACATCTGTGACAATTTACTCCATTGCCATGACAATAAATTTATTGCTGAGTATACACAAGTGTCTTTGCTACACTACAGGCAAATTGTCTCATAGTGTGGTAAATTTACATTGGGAGGCAAATTCACTCTTTGATAGATATACCCTAATCTTTCAAAAGTTTTAAATGAAACAAGTTACGCAACCCCAGGCCATTTAATCCATGCTGTTCAAGCATTTCATTGGAATTGCTGATCTTGCATCATTTGTAACTTTACTGTTTTACATATCAACATTAGCATTTTGTTGTAAATGGAAATAATACATTTTAGAGACACTTGACTGATTTCCATTAAATATACTGTATCCTGCAAGCAAATAAAAGTGCAGTATATGTATTGTAAAGGGGAAAGCTGACAATGTAGTTTATATTACTCCTTGTAAACCTACCTACCATTATAAACCAGAATAGAATCCAGTTCAGATGTTTGAGTTGGATCAGAAGATAGCTGGAAGCCAGTGAAGTATGTAACAACTGTACAAGGATAGACCTAGAGAAGGAACCTACTATAGTGCCTGTCACATATGACTGGGTTGGTGGAAGTCAGGGACGTTAATAATGGGAGATGAATGAGAGATCAGGTTGAGGCTCTGGTATAGCAGCTGATGCAGTCCAATAGAGCAACTGAATACAATCCCTTTAATCATAGGTTAAATCAAAGGTTATAGCAGTCTCACAGAAGGCAATATATATAAGTAGCTCAAGACAGGGAGACTGACAAACAAGAGAAGCATGTAATATACTGAGAGAGA
The DNA here is from genome assembly GCA_019650415.1 of Pipa parva. Lineage (NCBI taxonomy): Eukaryota > Metazoa > Chordata > Amphibia > Anura > Pipidae > Pipa > Pipa parva. The sequence goes on from WMED01004858.1 coordinate 3,821, forward strand.
GGAGATGTCTGATGGATTACTTGGTAATGCTGATCTTGGAAGCACAGAGTAGTCTGATTAGTAATCAGCTGCACCAATAGTGATTGTAAGTGTTATGAAGACTACATGGTGTAGCTGCACCAGTATAGATCTTTTAGCCCTCCCTCTAAGTGCTTTTGCAAGGTGTGCTGTGTTGAAGCAGGAGCTGAGTAGTGGAGAAACAATCTTTAAGAAACGGGAAAACAATTAATGCTGGTTCCAGGATTAAGACCACTGCAGGACAGGAAAATAGGCTGAAGTCAGTTAGGAGTAGTGCTTGCTTCCAGCACTAACAGGAGTTGTGTAAGAGTCCTTAATTAAACACAGAGAGGCAGATAAAAAAAACACTGAATTAAATCAGGAAAATGGAATTGAGGAAATTCAGGAAAATGCCAGAGAACATATAAGTTTTATTTCCCAAGAAGTCTCGATACTCAATAGTCGAACACAGAGGGTGGAGTGAGCACTAAATAGGTTCTGGGGAAGTGAAGAAAACATTGACTCATATTTCTGACAGTACCAACTCCTGAGCATATGAAGAGCCCAGCCAGTACTGGAATTCACTAACATACTGCTGCATGACAGACCAGCATCGAGCAACTGCAGGTGCTGGTACTGTAATACTTTTGTGGGGCTCAGCAGAGAAAAAGGAACCCAAAGGTGTCAGGCAGAATCAGAACCAAACTTGAAGTCAATTAGGCATAAAGGGCAGGGCAGGCAGCAAGCTTCAAAAATGGGAAACAATGTAAAAGGTCAGGGCAGGCAGAAAATAAGCAAAATCCAAGGATTTACAAAGGTCATACAAAGATTCAGACAACAGGATACAGGGCTTCAGCAGTTCTGAACAACTAATCAGCTTTGGCAAAGAAAACAGGAAATTAAGCAGCTTAAGGAGCTTATATGGGTCTGGGAAGTAACTGAATGATCTGCATCTGAGCTGATTTATTGCTGCAGGAAAGGAAAGTCAGAACCAGGCAGGGAACATTTTGGAAACTTTTGACTAGCTCCTCATTTAGGAGCTAAATAGTGAAAAGTTATAACCAATGCATGCAAATCAATAGATCTAGAGTTCAAGCTCCTGTAAGGGTGATCTTAATTACTGGCATGCCTTACAGTAAGTTACAAATTAGTGTGTGTGGATGGCAAGGAGAAGGAAGTATAGGTATCATACAATACCTGTTATAGAGAAGTAACTGGGCATTTGTATTTGGAAAGTCACCTGAAAGAGAACAGTGACCCGCAAGGAAGAAAAATAGCTCTATCCAGTGGAAAATGTATATTGAACTGACCGTTTTCCATCTAAATTAGAGATTGTTTTTACATAATCCACAGTGATAATGTCTGAATTGTGGAAAGAAAGGTCTGCTACCTTGACTAATCCACTGAACTTGAAGAAAAATCTTTTTCTGTCTTTCTGAGTGTCAACCATAGCTGCCACTATATTTAAATTTGGACCAGATAGAAGTCATTCACTTGTAACGCTATTTTAACCTCACTTGGCATTTACATGCATCCACTTTGGGAAATTCATCCACAGCTCACGCAGTCACCCCAGGATAGTAGGCCCCACTTACAATTGGAGCAGTGTCTGTAGCTTTTACTTTACAAATGATGGGCAAGATTCTTCTTATGAACAGGAACTGTTTATTTACATATATACACATACACGGAGATAGCTTCTTACAATTTCATAGAGAAAGGACTTATTCAGTACATTTATCAATTCACTCATATAGTACTTTGGAGTATAACTACTCTCCCTTGAGTATATTTGGATATCCCTATTAGCCTCGTGAGGCGTAACTTCTCTCTCGAAGGGTCTGACACAGGGACCTAGCAACCTTTAGCTGCCTGCAGGGATCCTCCACCCAGCCGGAGATCCTAGGACAAAGGCCTCTTTAACTCTCTTTACTTCCTGAACACTGACATGTCAATTCTGGAGGGCACACCATCTAGCTATAGCAGATTTGTATAACTCCTAGTGTAACTATTCTTTACTACCACTAGATAGAGCTATACCACAATGTGTGCATATATTGCTAAAACTATAAATACATATATATATATATATATACTGTATATATATATAGAAAGCACCATTTCCATTTCCTTACACATCTATGAACTTTCCTGGGGGAGTTTGTATGTCTGCTGATTATGCCAGAAAATAAGGCCCTTTAGTCACTGCCAGCTTTTTCTCCATCTTTGCTATCCCTATGAACATTAGAAAAGGTACACCCATTAGCAGCAAAGGCACATGGGAGGTTTGTGAATATCTAATGCTGTCTGTCTAAAGACAAGTTAATACACAAAGAAGGGATTGTCAGTAACTCTGCCCATTTCATGGTTATTTTGACCATTTTACCCATGAATGTGTTTTCTTTTCTCTGTTTTAATCCATTTCTAAAACTAATTTAAGAATTGTTTTCTAAAAGTGACATTGAAATCAATAATAAAATCTTATCAAAATGACCATTGTGTTAGTTTTGTCCTTCATTTAAAGTCACTCAAAAATTCTGTTTCTGTTAAGTAATAATTCATTATTATTAGTATGTTTACAATAAGGAAAATATGCTGTGTTTATTCATGTAAACAGTATTCTTAGACCAGGGACACACTGGCATATAGGTGCACATCAATTAAAAGAAAGGGAAAAAAGCATGTGCGCATTTCAATGGCGTATTTTCAGGACGCGTTTTATATATAAATAACAGTACTTACTTCCTATTGCTTCGCGTTGCAATCCAAGTGCTTGAAAAAATGCAGCATGAATTGTCCCAGCACATGTTTCTCTCTATGAAATGCAAGTGTGACATTGTATGGACAACAGTCATTAATTTCAATGGTTTTTCGGTGTTTTTTTGTGACGTGCTTTTTAAAAAATGATGCGCACATATACGTCAGTGTGACCCTGGCATTAATCTGTTTCTTTTTTTAATATTCGGGTTGTTAAAACAATAAATCCAGTTTTGTAAATAAGCACAACAATCTAGTATAAAAGAATAAGCAACACATGATACCTAATGCATATTCATTGCGGATATTTCGCAGTGTACTTGTTACAACCCTCGAGGGAACCACGTAATATTTTCCAACTTTGGCTGTAAATCATAATCTTACATTTAATGTTAATTTGGCACTAGATTTATCACTTTATCACTGCTTTACTGCTCAAGTTGCAATGCGAGTCAGAAGTTTAACAGAAGGCTTATACTATAAAATCTATTCTTAGCTAGCTTGTGCTTTGTCATGATGAATCATTGGTCCGGTACATTTTAAACACTACAGAAAAAAGGATCTTTATGTGCTTTTGAAGTGTGTCTGGCATTTTAATCAAATTCTAATTGATTTTGCCATATCTCTAAGTAATTCCTGAGAATCATATAAATATTAACTTTTTAGCAGATTAGTTCTTGTAACAATGTATCCAGTTTTATAACCCGTGTCCATTGTTTTAATCAGAACAATAAAGAATCCATGCATTGAAGTGGCACATACTGTAAATGAGGAGAATTCAATAAAGCAGTTTATATAAATTGGGATATATTTTGGAGACATGGGGAGATTTTTTATAAGATTGCTCTTTAGCCCTTATTCCCATTAGATTACAGGAAAAAAGATACAGTATCTGGCTGTAATAACATTGTCCAGTATAGATGGACCTTACATGAAATATAGCTATAAAATGTTCTGTTTGAGCAGAATACAAAAGTACAAAAGACTTTTGGCACAATTTTTTGGAATTTAAAGGAAAAAAGGTGGAATAGTCTTTCAGAGGAACTGGTTCTAGTAAAACCAATGCTTCCATATTGTTGAGATGTCTACTTAAAAGGACAAAAAATAAGAAGTCATTCGAATTGACTAAAACAGATATCTTTATGGGATGGGAATGATTTTAGTACTTAAACAACAATTGGAATTTGTGTTTTACCCTGTTCTAGTAAAATAAGGATATTTTTCCTATCTGAGATTAAAGGAATTTTTTTCAACCTTACTATGTCATTCTGTAAGATTGGTTCAACACTGCTATGAACCTGCCTTGCACTCCTCTTGGGCAAAAGTTATTAAACCCCAAAAGGCTGATTTCGGCATTTTCGAGTTTATCCCACGAGATCTTGGCAAAAATCAATTGATATTTTTTTATTGATTTTTATCGATTGAAACTTTTCAATCAAATTTTACAATGGAAGCCATACTTTACATTAGTAATATGGTTGCATTTCCATCGAAAAACTCAATCAAAAAGTTTCCATCAGTAAAAATCAATTGAATAATATTGATCAATTTTTACCGATCAACAGCCAAGATCTCTCGGGATAAACTTGAAAAGGCCGAAATCAGCCTTTTCGAGTTTAATAACTTTCGTTGTTCCACGTAGCGTGTTTGTGTATGGATATTCACTTACATATTATGGAAGCACTACTTTTTGCAATACACTGGATCCATCTCTGATCCCTCATACAAATAAAAAGTAGGGGCATGTTTGCTAAACAACACAGTACTACAACCCTGTGCAAAATCAGCAAAACTTCACACTTTGCCAACCCTACATATTTCTGTTTTTCTATTCAACCCAACAAATAATTTTGTTAATTTGAGGGATCTATCTTAACTCACAAAAATGTGAAATATTCTGATATTTACTATAGCTGGTAATAAAATGTACTTGATTTAAGTATGTGGCCACAGCATAATCTAAAGATTTACCGGCCAGTGCAAATAAATCCTTAAAATGTTTTTAAGTGTGTACTGCTGCTGTAATGCTTTTTGGGGGGCTAAGTTATATATTATATCAGTCTGCCAGATTTAAGCATGTTAAGCAGAAGGAGCAGAGGGATTGATATCTATGTGGTTAACTGAGCTTAATAATTACAGGTTTAATTGTTAAAGGGATACTCTGGACTCCAAAAATGATTGACAGATATTCCAGAAATTACCTCATAGACTTGGCTGGAAATCTTCTTTTTCACCACTGTCTGCGTGATTGGCAAATTAACCCAATTTAGATGTTTAGACAAAGCATATTGTACCCGATATAGCCTACCACATCTTTCCCTATTATACCTCATGAATATCAACAATGGCTAAACTCCATCATCATTTTTGATGTGCCCTAGCAATATCATTGTATAAATGTATTTGTAGAAGTGATAATGAAGCTGCTCAACCAGATACTTTCCATAAGGCTGCTTAGATATAAACAGTGTGTTTTTATTTTATAAATGGATTATGGTTATTTAATTTTTAATGGAGGAATAGTGTATCAGGTTCCCTTTAAAATGCTCTTACGTTCCAGTTTTCTTTTGAGCCTGCATACAATCAAACATCACAGATGAAGTTGATATTTCCGTAAGAACACATTTGTTATTGAGGACAGTTTGCTCAAGGATAATTGCAGCGCTCAGAGAAATGCAAACAAAATGTCTGCTGCCAAATTTGTTTATGTAGGACATCAGGGAGATACTGACAATCATTGAAGATCTTCTATGTAAAGGTCATTTCATTGCATTTTCACTATGTATATACTCCATTGTTTTGCATTATTTTTTACTAAATTTATTTCATCCATATAGTAGGTAAGTATTAAACATGTTGTGGTTATTTGTTGGATTAAGTATTATTTACTCTGCAAATATAGTTATCTGGTACAATTTATGAAACATCTTTTACAGCTGAATAACAATAAACAAATGTGTCCAATATGTGAAAATGAACAAGACAAATCTATGAAAAAAAAACAAAACAAAAGTAGCCTCTGAAATGTTAATTCAGATGAGGCTTGAGGAGACAATAAAGATTCAGAGCTTCACTGGGACCTGTAAAGTGGGGGATTGATGGCAGTGATCTGGTGTGGTGTAAGGCAACTATTCATTCAAAAATGACAATGGTTAAGAGACAATATGAATAACAGTAGAGCAGATGAACTGTGCTTCTTCTTTAACAAAAGAAATATATACAGTGTAGTACTGAGAACACAAAATAGACTGTCAGTCTGACTCTCTTGTCAGTCAGGCTTTAAAAACCTTAAAGTCTCAGAGGGAGTAGCTTCTACCTTATCCTTCATTTGGAAAAACTGACATAGGAGAAGCCACAATAATGTAGTATTTTCAAACAGTTTATTAAAAAATAGAATTGCACTCACATGTAAAGTTAGTAGAAATAGTTCATAAAGGTAAGTTTCCTTTAACTCCAATGTGTTTCATCCTTTTGGACTTCCTCTGGGAGTAGAAGTTAGAGTGACAATAAGCCCTAGTGTCAAGGTAACATAGAAATACTGTAGATGCATTATTCACTTATATATAATTAGAGATATGGTGAAGATGATGTCACTGCACTTTAATGGGGAAGTTCACATCAATTTGCATGACTTTGCATCCTACTTCTATTTGACTGACACCCTTCTCTTGCACAGGGGTAAATAACACTATGGAGTGGTCTAGTGTAGGGGACATAGCTACCTTCAGCTGCCTACAGGATTCCTCCATATAGCCCGGTGGAGGCCCTGGATGCCAAAGACACTCCTACTTCCTATACAGAAATGTATATAGCCTCTGGGGAAACACTCCTCCCCGCTATGACATATATATTACATTCTTTTTAATAATTAATACATATCTGTACTATATGGAGCTATTAACATATTCTTAGCAAAATACATCCTTAGCTTATATATATATTGCTAGAAGGCTCTTTATACATAAATAGTATAAGGAAATGTAATTCTACCTTTTCCATTTTCCTACATGCATTTGATAATTCTACTGTTAATATCTTGTAGTGTTCTGTAAATGAGTTCATGCAAACATTCTGTTCATACAAATGTTACCATTGTTATCTTTCATTTTCACATATATATTATATATAACGATAGTAGCAATTTTACGGGGCACTATGCATCACTTTGCGTATGTGCACACATCTACTTTAACTATTGACTAAGCAACAGAGTATTTCAAAGGAGCAAATGTGACTAGGTATATTGCTCTGAATTCTCCCATTTTATTCCACCTCGTCAGAGTGGCAAATTTGGGGGTTGATGGCAGGGCTCCGCATTCTACTTCTGTATAACTGACTATGGCACACAACTCATCCGACAGCGATCACCACTGTCTGCTTATATGACAAGACTATTCGCTGCTTAGTCAATAAGGAGAAGTGAATTTGCAACTATTTTGGAGATGCAACTTGAATTTTAGCATGTAACAGGTAAATTCACTCTTTAGTCAATAAGCTCCACAATCTGCAATCAAGGCCACATTCTTGAGGTGCTTTTATAGTGCAATAGCATATTTTTCATAGTTGATTGCTAAATATTATTTTCAGATGGGAGGAAGCACTGTACAATGTTTACCTTTTTACGTTATAGTTCACTGGTCATTAGTCCATGCCCATCTCTGTATGAGAGAGGGAATTATTTGAGGTTTTGCTGCTCCTTGACAATTATTTACTTAAAGGAGAACTAAAGTAAATAAATAAAAAACAACAGTTAAAATACTTACCTTATACAGAACTGGTTGATAACAGTCACAGCATGAGCTGTGATGTAATTAGCCGGGTCCTGATGCTTCCCCCGACGCTTCTTCACAGCGCTGGCTGACTGGCAGCCAGTGCCGCATCTCCTCCCACCCTGTTACACCACGGGTGTTTCAGGACTTAATTATCATCACGTTCATTGCAGGGGGTCAATGAGAACGCTTCCCACAATGAGTATAATAATATATGAGGCCGGGAAAGGAGAAGAAGGAGCTGCGTGCTGGCTTCTCAATCAGCCAGTGTGCTGTGCAGAGAGTGATGGTGGAAGCATCAGGAGCTGGCTAATTACAGTACAGCTCATTCTGTAACTGTAATCAACCGGTTCTGTATAAGGTAAGTATTTTAACTATTGTTTTTTATTTTTTTACTTTAGGTCTCCTTTTATATTATTAAGAACATCTTAAATACTAGTTTACATCACATAAAATGAGTCATTGCAAAAAACAATGTTTTTATAAAAGGTTTAAAATCTGTTTAAATCAATGTATCTGTGTTAGACTATACTGCTGTCTCTTGTGTAGTGTTTTAAGTAAATTAAAATGAGCATTTCTTAGTGTTAAAGTCCATCCTGGCATAAAATCTAGATAAAGACAAAAGCAAGAGTAGATTTATTGTACAAATCCCTGAAGGACAAATCTGCTTTCCAAGAAGTGATTAGGAACAATCAACACATCTGTAAACCTGATAACCAATTATGAACCATTTTTCAGAAGGCACTTTACAATGAATTATAATTTAACAGCTGAAATGCATCTTTTTTGCAATGAAACTTACATTTACAATAAAAAACATTCCGTGCTCTGTTTCATTCAGTCTATAGTGCTGTGTTTCTTGCTATTTATTAACCTATTGCAGGAAATGCATAACATTTCTTGTGATAAAACTCTTGACAAATTACACAAAGTGCTATTTTCAGGGTTACTTTTTTTAATATTATTAATATTTAGTTCTTTTTATATAGTGCTGCTATATATTACGCAGCGCTTTACAGAGAGTCATCATTCACTTTAGGCCATGGGAGCTTACAATCTAGTTTCCCTATTTAGTCACACACACAGATGTGTGTTTTTGATCATGGGAGGAAACCCACGTAGGTGTGGGAAGAACATACAAACTCCATGCAGATGAAGTGCAGGGTGGAATTGAGCCCAGGGCCCAGCACCGGAGGGCAGCAGTGCTAACCACTGAGCCACTGCATTGCCTGCAGTGTTGTTGTGTTGGCAAAAAGGAAGTGGGAGGTGCCTGGAGTCCTCATGGCCATTTTGCTCTGGAACTGGGTAAGCAGCATCCCTCTCTCCCACCCTTGATGCATATGCATTTCATTCTAATGTTTATTGTGTATTAAAATATATTTATATAAATAAATAAACAGGAGAAATATTCTTATTAATTCTTATGTTTGTTAAAGTCCAGCTGACAGGGAAGATGACAGAGAGAAATGCTCTATAAATGTACATTAAAAAAAAAAAACATATATATTTGCAAAACATTTATTTCATTAGTACAACCTAAATTAGTATTAGTTTTGAGGTGACAGGTGCACTTTAATGACTGATTATTGCGAAAAAAAAAAAAGTTGCAACATTTACAACATTTTTCACACAAACCAGTTGTTACTGAAAAAAATAAAAAGACACAAATGAGAATCTGAGTTTTTAATGTGTTTAAAGGATATATAAAGGCAGGCACTCCGCTATTGGCTGGATAGTTCTGGGCATGTGCAGTCCCTTTCACTTCGACCACATCTCCGATGAGACAGTCAGGAAAAAACAGGAGGGTGGAGGGTGTGACTATGGAGGAGGAGGGGCATGGCTATGTCCTGTACTTATGGGGTTAACACAAGTGAAATTAAAATGACTAGGTAGGAGAAGTTTAAGCAAAAATTAATGAAGAGTTAACATATTTAACCTTTGATTTAGAATTACCTTCATATACACTTTAAAGCCTAAAGTCTATGTTAAAGTCTAAGTTATTAATAGGCATACTTTTAATTATGAATAATTGTTTTTAGTGCCTTTCTTTCATTGCAAAGCCACTTATTACATTTTTGCCAATGTCTTCCTATTAGTAAAGTAAATGATCATTTGATAAATGTGTTTTACTTCTATTCTGAAGAATCATTATTTTTATGCCTAAAAGGAGATGATCTTGTTTGTTTCTTCTTTAACTGCACAACAGTTCTACCTCACTTTGAGCCTCATTGTCAAAAGTACAAATAGTCTCATTCCCCATGTTCACTTATTGACTAGACTCTTCGAAGTGACAAATACGTGACCAATTCAGACGAATATGACAATCATGATCTTATGGAGCTACACGTCACTTTGTGTACGTGTGCACAGACACTTCTACTATTGACTAAGTGGAGGAGTGTATCGAAGATATGAATGCGACTTAGTGAAATGCTCCAAATTCATCTGTCTGACTTTGCCACTTCAGACTGGCAAATTGAGGTGCTGATGTCATGGCTCCGGTGTTGCATTAGGCGACTATTCATTTAAAAGTGACAATGGCGATTTCAACTAAACAGTGACATCACCTAGGGAAAAGGTGACATAGAAATAGATACAATATTCACAGAAAACAATTACTGGGACAGTTTGAGACTAACATCACTGTCCTTCACTGATCACATTTGCATCCCTCCGCATGACGTCTCATTTTACTTCTATCCACCTGACTACACCACACTACACATGCGACAGCGATTGCTGCTGTCTGCTTGTTTGACAAGTGTATACTCCTCTTAGTCAATAGTGAGAAGTGAATTTGCTTCTAATAAGGCAATATGAGGAATTGTAGCGAGGTGAATTCACACCTTTGACAATGAGGCCCTTTATGACAGAAAGACAGGCTATCTTTATAAACCTGTTTCAGGCTATGAAGGTTTAAACAACAGTGTTGTATAGTGAACTTATCTACACAATATTCAAGACAACAACATGTAGACAGAAATCATTTAAATTGCATTTTTATGAAAACTACATATCTTCAGTCAGAAAAAAAAAAAAAAAATTTATTTACTGATGCCAGAAATGAAATGATTCTACTTAATAATGAAAGATATTGGAATTACATTATCTGCTTAAACCATAGCACTGCAAAATGGATTTACCCTATGCATGCAGCAAAGGAAACTGTGGTATTTTCAAACTGAGAGAAAATAATTCAAACAGACTCTCTCTAGCAAACTTAAATATAGTATGCTTACTTTAGCATCCAACTAGACAAAGCACATCAATATGGAATTTTGCAAACAAATTGTGCTTTTGCTTTTGACACATAAAATATGACTACATACAGAGCCAAAACACAGTGAAAAAAGGGACTAGCTATATGGTGCACCTAGTGAAAAACACATTACAGATTTCCTCTTTAACAATGATACCCGTGGGGTATTTGCAGCTTTGAAAGTTACCTTTAAGGGGGTAATTCATGAAAGTGCAAACTTACCTGGCGATCCTTCGATTTACCTCTCCGAGACTGGTATGCGTTCCCTGCTCAGCTGCACACGGAGATCAGCAAACGCTTTAAAAGATCTTCAGCTTACCTCGCGACCACTCGAGTCACCTCGCGAGACTGGAATACCTTTAAAGCGTTCGCTGATCTCCGTGTGCAGGAGAGCAGGAAACATATACCAGTCTTGGCGAGGTGAATCGAAGGATCGCCAGGTAAATTCGCACTTTCCTGAATTACCACCTAAGTTGGGTTTTTATCATTTTGGTCAATGACTTCTGTGAGTTAAAAAAAGAAGCATATAGATTAAGCTTTCATATGTATTTGGGTTTTTAAATGATTTTTGTATTCACATCGGTCTTTTGCTAACAAAAAACTTTGGATAGAATGTATCAAGAAAATGTTGTTTTACCTTGGTCATAAACTTTATTGTCCCTGAAATGTTCTCATTTAGATGGTTATTCACAATAGTCTGAACAGTAGCAAAGGGGTGTTCACTAGTCACACCATCTCCACCTTCATGTATTTATCAAACTGCTACAAGTACCATTCATTTTTCTACCTACCTTTCTGTTCCTATCTATTCTTATTCCTGTTCCTTTTCTACCTTTTCTATTCCAATGGATTCATTAACCCTGTTACTTGCATGTTGTCCTGGATGATTAAAGAGAATTGTTCAGAATTGATTCTATTAAAAAAAATGTAATTGCTTTGGAGAATGTGACCATTCATACATAATAGCAATGGATCCACATGCTGTCCTCAAAGGTCTCTAAGGTTCAGGTTAAAAAAAAGCTCTCTTCATCCACTGGCTACGCATCAAAGAAGGCAATCACTTATACCAGGGCTGGTTTTTACATAATCATATTAAATATAACATGTAAAAGGAAGTTAGAAAATATGGAATAAAGAAATACAGATAAAGTATTTAGTGTACATAATAGCTTTTAGGATCCTGATAGCATTAAACATTGTTTTCTTTATTGATAATAGACCACATTGGCTAACCCGACACTCCTCCTATATTGCTGTCCTTCCCTATACATACAACTCAAAGCTTTCCTTTCCACACATGCAGTTATTAACTGAAAAGAACATATTTTCTTACACTTCTGTCCACTGTTTCCCATCATTCCTTTTTCCCATATTTACCAGATCCAGATATATTTTCAATAGACAGTCTACCAACCCAGATTGGCAGTGGTCCTGAAACATTTCATCTGATATTACAAACGGATAAAAGACCTGCATGAACCCATTCCCCAAAGACATTAACTCTGAGTACAGAAGACATACATGTTTGAAGAGGCAATCAAATGACATTATCAAGTTTAGTATCAAAAGTGTAATTAACTGACCTCACTGAGCTTACAATCTGCTTGACCCCCACTTACAGTACATGCATTGTTGTACAATGGTACTTATTGTTTTATTAACAACTCACATGAAACTCTTTCTGAAGCTTAATGCTATTTTTGGTGGAGTGGGGAAGATATGTGATGAGAACAGCAAAATGTACGTATTGAGTTGCCAAGAGTATGATTGATGCTTCCTTGAATTTGCAATCAATTCTACTTTGCCTCTTCATATTGAGTTAAAATGAGAGTTTTTGTCCCCAGGATAATGTATTTTCCTTTAACTGAATGATGCTACTCTTGAACCTGAGGTATGCCATCTATTACAAGGACTGCCTTAGTAACTAAAACACTAAACGAAAAATCTGAATAGGACAAAAAAAAGTATAATGATTCTTTAAGTTCCAGGTTTTCCAGACTCTTAGGCTTTAAATAATGTCTCTAATGCATTTTTCTCAGATGTGAGATCCTTTTCATCAGAAGTTAGGCAAGCGAGATTCATTGAAATCATTTTTAAGCATTTTGCTTTGTTTTAAATGACAAGGTAACTTAAAGCCGTTGGGGAAATTATCAGTTCAGCTTATTTTTTTAAGATTTAATCCTAATGTTTTAATGGATTTACAGTATATACTCCACAAGGGAAATATATTACCTGAAAAAGTAAAGCAGTTTTTATAATCTTTGAAACCATTTGTTTAAGATAATTCATGAAAACTGAACAATTATTAATGATTGATTCAGAACTTCTAAAAATATCTGGAGAATGTCTTAATATAATGTGAGAATATGATTAACATTCTCAGGTTCTTGTAAACAGGATCCAAGGTATAATATATTACATTATTAGAAAACTGTAGTATTCTTATTAATAGAAGACCTTTCAATACTAGTCATGCCAAGCAGGATCCTAAAGTGAATCTGAAATGTGCATAGGTCTATGTTTCTTCTTGTACTGTTTTTCCGATCATTGACATCCATGCATTATTTGCGCTATGAACATTGCAGGGCCCTGGTGTGTCAGATTCTCTTTAATAATAAAATAAAAGTTCCTTTGATGAAAATGAATGCATGAAACATGTTTAAGCATTGCCTGAAAGGAACAGCATGGTTTATTTAGGTAGTGTACTATGAGAACTGTAATGTCAGGATAGAATAACACAGTAAATTGCAAATGTCACAAGTTTTCAATCATATATATTTTTTAAATCATTACAGTTCATATATTCATATAGCTTCCAACCTGCCAGGGGGGATAGCAGGATAGTGCCATTCCCCTCAACAGTTGTGTCACTATCCATCCCACTGATTTTTAACTGGCTGGGCACTTGTGACTTCATTTGTGACTGTCTTACAGAATCCATCCACATGTTAAGCAGGTAGCCTGTAACTGAAAAAGGGAAGGGATTCTTTCAAGAGAAGTCCAGAAAACATTTGGTTACTAAAGATTGACCTTTAGTCTGTTTTGCATAAGCATTTGGCCTCCACATGTATGCCTCATTTTCCAGCAACATTAATCGAGTACCATTGGAAAACATAAAATGATATCATACAACTGATATAATTCCACTTAGTTTTTACTGTGAGTTAAGTCAGATCTGATTTCAGGAGTAAAAAAAAGGGATAAGCTCCCATTTTCAAGTGGTTTAATGCATTGTTAATGCAAGTCCATGGGATGTGAGTGTTAGACTGATCTGTTAAAATGCACGGACAACCAAAATACTCCAAGGTTGCAGTATGTCATAATTCCTACATGCTCTCAAAAAAATATAATGTGAGTGTACACCTGTGAGTTTTATAGCCAGTCCATCTGACTAGTGCCAAAACAATATTGTGAAAGTGCCCTTAATGACAAACATTTTTCCCAGAAATAAAAAAATAAAAAATGTATATGGACTGATTATAGATGATATATTTATTGCATCCAGTCCATTATTTTTTGCCATCTTCTCATACTGAGACTAGTAAAACTAAATGGAGGCAGCATCAGATTGGCTTGGGAATGGCCCACCGAGAGGCTTCCCTTCACTGGCTGACATCACATATGACATCAGGCACAATTCTGACACTGGAGGAGAAGGTCTTCCCTGTTGCGCTGGCCTGCTTGGGGCCCTAGAGCCTGCTGGGAATTTGAATATGTAAAATGCTGTTGCACTACATACTTTCTTACCAAGAGAAAGAAAAGGTAGTTGAAATAAATAATGGGTTTACGCTTTGCTAATACAGCTTCTCTATTAAACAATTAGCATTTAAAGAGGATTAATTTAGGGATGAGATGGGATTAATTTGTTATTAGGACATTGGAGTTAAGTCTGTCTAAAATTGTAGTCATTACAGTTATAAAAAAAAACATAAGATATCAGAAGCAATTATTGTAATTAGCAACAATATCTTAAGCATTATTTCTAAAGCAATTTAATGTGTTTGTAATTTCACTTAAAAAAGTAAAAAGCTAGTGTATATATGTAAAGTACATATATTTCTATATAGATAATATATACAAAACTATAAAACCTATATAATTAGTGATGCTATACTGGGACTTGAAATCTGTTTCCAGTTAAATATAACACATAATTTTATGTATGTATATATATATATATATACATGATGTACATTTTTATTAAAATGTATAATTTATCTCAGCCTTTGGGCCATACCACTAAAATAATGCATTCATTCAAAAAATGTATACCGAATTGAGAAAAAATAAGGGTGAACTGTTAGTGATGTATTCATAAATTTTAAGGACTAAACAGATGTGCAAAACCTATTTTCTGCAGTGGGAATTTAGAGTACTGAACATTTTTCTATCCACGATTCAAGTGAAGGACACAGTAACAACCTTCTGTCACTCATAATACAGCTGTAATGGAATCTGAACTGACAAAACATTCATTAATCACTGTAGCAGCACCTATATTATCCAGGCCACCATGCAGCTGCTATTTGTGTGATTTTTTTACAAGATGCCAAATAGAATTTCTCTATAAAACAAAAACTAAAATATTATAGATCAATAACAACAAAAATGGTAACATTTTAAAGTGGACGAGCAAGATAGTTCATCCTTCACACTGCATGAAATATTTCTTTTAATGCTTTATGGTTGTGAAACTCTTTACTAGCAGCAGACATGTTTGGTGTGTATTAAAACAAAACACACCAACACCATTGTTTTCAATGTAACTATAGAATAGCTCAGGGGTCTCAAACCTGCCCTGATAAATGGGCAACCCGTGAAAATATTTGAAGTTGATAGGCTGCCTCCGTCCCACCTGCCAATTTTTTCTTGCAACACTACCAAACAGTGCTTGCTTACCTGTGCACTGGGGACACTGTTAGTGCCTTGGTAAGTATACTGAAACCACCCAGTCTCCTTTAGCTTTATACATACAAGCACTTTAGTTTTTCCTTCGGCTTCACAAATTGCAAGGATCAATTGAAAAATAGCCCCATACAAACCTACATTTAGCAAGAGTTGGTCTTGCTCTTATTTTCATGATTATAATTTCTTCAAGGATCATGTATTTCTTATAAAGCAGTTTCTACTTATGATCAGAAATACATCTCATTTGTAAATCTCAGGTGATTAATGGTTATGCAAAAGTTTTATTTTCCTTCTGCCATTCAAAGGAGGTCATTCACAAAAGAGGGAATTCTCATCTCCAAATTCATATGTGTCAGTTTATGTTAATTCCCACTTTTTATAATCTTGTCCCAAATTTTATTTACAGAGTCTGCCAAAAAGGTTCATTTGTCAGGCATTTGCTTTTATTGGTCAAAAAATAATATATTTATAAAAATTAATAATAGAAGCAATACTTATGGTCTAATAGTCTGGGTTTTTCTGAGCTGAGATTGCCGTCCTGCTTAGTGTTCCATTGCCTGGATATGGACAGTGCTCTGATTCCATTGCATTCTGCAGGCATACACTCTTGTGGAGGGTGTAGGGATTCACTCACTCGCTGCTGTAATTCTTTCCCAATAAACGGGTATCCAGT
>WMED01004859.1:5738-20178 GCA_019650415.1 Pipa parva
AATGAAGAGAGGGGGACAGGGTAGTGCAGGACAGCATGGGGAAAGGTGTGTGTGAGCAGCACAATAGGGACAAAGCGGGGCTTGAGGCAGAAAAGTATAGGCAAAGGAGGGAATGAAGGCAGCACAGTATGGGATGGGGGACAGCATAGTATGGGAAAAGGAGGCTTGGACAGCACAGTATGTGGAAATGGGGTATGGGGGAAACACAGAATTAGAAAATGGGGGGCTTGGAACAACACAGTATGGGGTAAGTGATGATTGGAGGCAGCAGAGTATGAGATGGAGACAGAACAGTATGAGAAAAGGGGGACTTGGGAGCACCGTATGGAGAAAGGAAGGGTTAGGGCACCACAGTATGGGGTAGATAGCAGCACAGCATGGGAAAAGGGAGAGTTAGGGGCAGAAAGGAGTTTAGAACTTGCTGTGCATGCTTCACTGCCTTGCACCTCTTTACCTGCTATGCTGCAGGGCACTATATGAGGGTACTGCTGCACTGTATTGGACAGTAAGGGAGGGCAACTGCTGTTTCTGTTATGTTTTACTTCAGTGTTAGATTTACTAATATATATATATATATATATACAAACGTTTATATATATATATATATATATATATATATATATATATATATATATACATAGTGAGTTTTTAGACTATTTTTGAGTCCCTACACTGAGCATGTGTAGCACAGGAAAACATGAAGCAAAAGCATCTTGGGTTGGAGGAGGGCCATGGGAAGGACTGAGGTGGGACTGAGGGTGGGATGAGGGAAGAGCATGTGGGGGCCCATATCTTCTAAACAGCCCGGGGCCCATCATATACTTTTTTCTGCCACTGAGCAAGAGGTGTTTTTCAGTACCGTGTTTCCCTGAAAATAAGACATGTGGGTCTTTTGTTCTAGGCCTTATTTTGGGGGTTGTCTTATTTTTAGGGAAACACAGTACTGGTATGGTATATTTTCCATACTTTACTGCAGCTAGGTCTTATTTTTGGGGAAACACAGTACCAGTACGGTATATTTTCCATACTTTACTGCAGCTAGGTCTTATTTTCAGGGAAACATAGTACCAGTACAGTATATTTTTCATACTTTACTGCAGCTAGGTCTTATTTTCAGAGATGAACCATGTCAGAACACAGACAACATCCTCAGAGACACTGTGCAAAATGCTGAGAGACACAGGCCATCCGGACTTACAGTCGGAGAAAGGGACAGTTCCAGCCTCCCAGGGACCTGGAAAGACCAAGACCCATACTCGCAGGAAGCAGAGATTCTACCAACCAGGCTGCAGAGTGGCAGCACTGAAGAAATAGAGTACAGATGACGGGGAACTGTATATTGTACGGCTCTCATGAAATTACATTTGAAAATATGTGGCGTTCATAGCTCTCTCAGCCAAAAAGGTTCCCAACCCCTGATCTATAACTATATAATTATTTGGTTTTTTTTAGTGAACAGATCTTCCTTTTTACTGGGAAGATATTTAAAACTAATGAGTTGTAGAGAAGCAAATGATTAAAAGGTTTATCAGTATAAGCTATACAAAGCACATGCTGTTACCTTAAACCAATGCATCGTTTAAACTGTGTACTTTTAATCTATCTTTCTCTATAAAGAGTAATGTTGGCATGTATACACTACTAGTGTTGCCAAAGCATTGCCTTTCATTTTGATTCTTATAATATACACATGATGCATAAATGAATGTGAATTAGAATTAGCTGTGAATTTGATGCAAACTGCATTGGTTTATGGTAAATTAAATTAATTAGGGATATTAGTTTGACCTGGATGAAACCAATACAAATTATTCAATGATGTATGTATGTATATTTTTTATTTATAAAGCGCCACAAGGTTACACAGTGCTGTACAATCCAGTAATAATACAGACAATAATACAGACAAGGGTAAAGTGTGGAACAATGAACAAGTGATGTAAATTACAAGCATATAATCAAGCAAATACATCACTCTAAGTGCAAGGCCATGACTGAAACAAGAAGATAGAGGTCCCTACCCCATAGAGCTTACAATCTAAGTAAAAAAAAAAAAAATATATATATATATATATATATACTGTATAATAGTGTTTGTAAAGATAAAGCACCTATTGATGATGTCTTGTAGACATAAAAGAACATTAAGAACATAAGTGAAAATTTGCAGTACTAAGTGACTGGCTACTATAGTGCAAGATTGTACCTGCATTTGTGAATTTTCCCCACCATGTTTTATAGAAACCTAAACTCTGAAGAAGAAAAAACAGTTGTTACTCTTGCCTAAATTACTTCACATCTGACTTATCCCAGACAAAAGAAGTGTGTCTTTTTTTCTTACCTTCTTTCTTTCAGAATTAAACCCATCTTTAATCATTTCTTCAGAAACAAGTTTTCCCTTTAAATGTTTAATAGATTCTTGGCTCTCCTGTAACTTTTCTTCAGCATTGTATAATTTAGTCATCAGTTCATGGTATAAATGCTGCTGTTGGTCTAACTGGTTTGTTAGTTTGAGGACCTTTCCCTGAAGCTCTTCCACAGTCTGTGTGTAAAACATTTTAAGCACATTGTCAAAATATAACATGATTTGGGATCCTATTTCAAACCAGGTAAGTTTAGTTTATTATTGTCAGAATTGTAGAGAATGTAAAGTTGCTAAACCACATCTAGACCTCCACACATCTACTTTTATTCCAAGTACACCCCATCTTCACTCTTATTTTACCTCAAGCCTTTTATAGATCCCATTATCTTCTACAGCTGGCTACTGTTTGAAACTCTCTAGTGTCTGCTATTGCATCAATGATTTTGGGATCCATATAAACATATAGTTTTGATTTTGCCTCTTTTTTTTTTGGGTTGTAAGTATTTTCCAAAAACAAAGACTGTATCTAATTTTTCTATTATTTTTTACTTTGCTTTAGATTGAAATGACTGTGGTGTAAATATTTTGTGAAGACAACATGCTTAAGAACATCTATTATCCCATGGGTCGCTTGAAGTTCTAAAATCATGGATCTTTAGACCAAAAAACTTAGGGTTGAGTAGTAGATGAGATTAACAAAGTAAGATGGAAAAAATATAATTTGTCTCTATTTTTAACATTATCTTCATTATCTGAATAGGCCATCAGTAATATTTTCTAAACTCCAGCCACTACAAAATGCAGTAGAATACCTTTTTGGAAACCAATCAGGTTTAATTTTCATTCTTGTTCCCATAGAAATTAAAGTGACTCTAGTGAAGAATCTCTATTTGTTTAGTCTTACCATAGGATAGAGATGTATGATATATCTCCATTCCACCTTACATTTTATTTTAAGATTTTTCCATGATGAGTCATATCCTGAGTCAGGCAATTACCCATTTGTTTATAAAACATATTTTGCAATGTTTTCATAGTTCTTTGCTGTCTTCCCAGTAAGAGAAAATAAAATTCAAAAGATGGAAAGAGTATACTTGGAATGGATGTATATATTTGGCCCTAAATTGTTTAATCAATGACATTTATAGAATGTTCATAGCATATAATTATGTTATCAGCATTTACCACTTTCCATTTCTGTTCACTGTTGCAGATTTCTTGAATTCGTTCTTTAATGGCTTCCTCTGCTCTGGGAACACTAATAAAGGCATTGCTGAGAATTGTAGCAAGCTGTGTTATAAAGGTCTGGTGTAAGCTGTGAGAGGCTTTAGCCTCATAATCAGAAGTACGGAGAGTTCTGTCCAAATCATAAATTTGTTTTTCTTTTTTTACCAGCTCCTGTTGAAAAGTTCCCCATTCTTCATGGTTGTCTTTTATTTTCTCTAGAAGAATGCTCTTTTCCCTTTCTGCATTTTGTTTAGATAGAATAGCCTCATCTCGTTCCTGTATGGGAACACAAAAAATAAAAAGAGGTACTTGGACAAAATTTGTAGGCACCTAGGTCTGGATATCAGGTAGAAAGAAATATAGGCAGAAAATAGAATCTGATTGCTTTTGCTGTTTTTTTATTTAGAAAGATCAATTTGTTTTCTCATAGACTACAGAGTGATGTGGCAAGGTCTGTGGCATGGGTCATTGCCGGCATTTTTTTTCTTACTACTAAAGGGAAGTGGTGGTGGTTTTGGACTATAGGGGTATAGTTATAATAGGAGTTATGACTGTTAGGTGGTGGTGGTGGAGGGGAGGGGGGTGTCATAGTTGCAACCTAGGTATGAAAAATGGTAAATCCATCAGTTCAGCCATGTGCACCAAGCTGTTGTTTTTTGAATGATGGGGTTACCTGATAATATAGAGATAAACCATACAAAGGGAAAAAGAGAAAACAGAGCCTCCAGGTGCCAGAGATGTTCTGTTTTCTCTTCGATTTGTTTTATTTGTGTTTTAGCATAGGTGCGCCACATCATAATGGCATTCATTAGTATGTACATAGTGCCCACCCTTTAATCTGAATAATATAGAAATGACAATAGTTCATGTTACTGAACCATAGTTACTCCATAATGCATGCACCCCAATCAGGGATGATAAGTAGTAGGCAAGGATGGGCTTCAAACATTGTTATTATTTAAACCAAAAAACGAGTTCCAAATATAAATTAGAAACATTGAATAACTTGAAACATTCTGAAAATGATACTGTAAAAGGTGTTAGATGCCCTTTAAGCTTACTCATAGTCCACTAACTAGTAAAAAGTTCACAGAAACACAGACAATGCTATAAACAAACAACTTTTTTTGCTGGAATTCTCCTGAAAGCAGAACAATACTATTAAAAAGCAGCATGTATAACCTGACATATCAATATTGAGGTTAAAGGTGTAGTTTTATTCAATAAAAATAACACAATGACATATCATATGACCCTGTAAAATGAAAAAAAAAGCAAGTAAATGTAAGCTGCCTCTCAAGACATCTATAATTTGCATTGTAATGTTCCACTTTAGGTTACACAGACCCTTTATGTCACTCAGAGTAAAAACAAGGAAGACAGTATAGTTTGCTTTGGAAAACCATGCAAGCTATTTTGACTGTTAGGTGTCACACGACGAGAAGAGACAAACAAGGAATGGATATAATTGGTTCTTACCATCTTAACAGCCTTTACTTCTGCAGCAAATCCCGCCATCGTGTTTTTGTGTTTGTCTGCTTCTGTAACCAGTTTTAGAATAGTTTCTCGGCTGGCTTTCAATTCCACTTGTTGGCCAGCCAATGCATCTTCCAGACTCGATATTCTTGATTTTTGCAGAATATACTCTTTAGCCAGCTTCTCAACCTCAAAGGAATTTGAAAACAAAAATAAAATTGCCAATTGTTACAAAGCTGTTCAAATGAATATAAATATTCATGGAATCACCAAAGTGAAACAAGCACCTAGGAAATAATGCAATTCCATTCCTTGTTGCCTGATGTGTATAGCTGGTGCATGCTTTGGATGGCACACCAGCTGAATGCAAAAATGAAAAAAAAAAATCAAGAACTAACCAATACAACTGAATATATTGTTAAAATTAAAAACACAAGCTTTTAATTTACATTCTATCCTAAATTTATTATGTGAATATTCTCTTTTATTGGTAGACAAAGTTATACTATTCAGTACATGTATCTGTTTAAGTATATTTTGAAGTTTATGAAAACAATACTTTTGCTATTTTTATATATTATTCTACCTCTGATTTATATTAATAACCTAGTTTGCTCTTGAATTGCAAAGTATATCAATAACAGTAATAAATAGGAAACATGATATGAAACCAGTAATCTCAAAGAAAGCTGATCAGGGATCCTGTACACATCCCCTACTTCTTTTTTATTACAAAGGTAACCAGAATGCCTTGGCTGATAGGAAAGGAAGTATCAAAAAGACATCCCCATAACTTTTGCACAAGTAATATAACTTTTTCAGAAAAAATACACATTGGTTAGGCACAAGTAAAATGCATGGAAATATTTGACTTCATAGAAGAAAAATAAACCTCTTTTATGATAATGTTACTTTAATAAATAAAATTAGTGCACCACAGAGCTGCGTCTCTATTGTTTTTTTTTTGTTTATGGATTTAGCTGTGGGATTTTGTGAATATTTCATTTGATCTTTATACTTGTTTACCTATCTGTTACACTTTCTACGAAAATTTCCATCTTTTTGAAACTGTAAAAAATACAATTCCTTGTTTCCTGTGAAAGTTTTCTTTATTTCTGAATAATCTGGAAGACTTATTCTTTAGATACAGAAATTGTAAATACAGCCAATAATACCCTGGGCAACTATGAGCACTGAGAGCAACTACCTTTGTTAGCAGAACATTCAGGGGATCATCCTGTTCCGTAACATCCATATTCAAACAGAAACTCAATTTCCCAATGCTTTCCTGAAGTTTCTTCTCTAGCCTGGTGGCATTTTGTTCAGTTTTCTCTCTTTCAATTAAATGTATTCTGTATCAATGTAAAAATATCCAGTATATAAATTCATTTTCTTGAAGTAAATCTGATCTCATGTTATTAATCAGTCAATAAATATATCCTCTAGAATAGATGTTATCAACCTAGCCATAAATACTCAACTAGGAACTATTTATATAAACTGGAGTGATGAGTGTGGTCATTGTTCTGTCAATTCACTGTATGTTTTATACAGCTTTTGGGACAATGTCAAGAATAGACTTTGGGATGAATGTATGAAGTGTCATTCACTGTTTTTCTCAACCCTCCTGAAATTTAGCCATATGATGCTGCATTTCACAGTTTTCTTTTACATTAAAATACATTTAGTGCACTTTGCTTTGTTTATTTGGAAGGTATATTTTGGGAATATTAGTAGAAACTGCAGTGCAATTCAGTCATTTTTCTTGTTTGCTTAGTTTTCAGTTTTACAGATTGCTTTCAAGATTTTTAAAAAAATGTTTAGAACACTATAGTCCTCCTACACTTATATTTCCCATAGTCTTCTGTGGGGCCTCATTGGAAATTGGCCAGTACAATGACTACTGCATACTTTATACCACCTACGGGTGACTCTTTCACAAACTGGCTTCCTGCTTTTAAATGAATAAAGGTGGATTTACATGCACAAGTTTCATTTAATGTGTGGCAGGTATTTTTGGTAACATTCAATTACATGGTTTTACACAATATCAGTTTCATCAGGGTTCCTGCAAATCTGGATGTCTTTTGGGGGTTGTTTCTTACACAAAACACAAAATATAAATAAGTACCAATTGAAAACTGTCTATAACAGCAGTGTGCACTAGAATTCTATGTTTCTATACACCCTCTGCTTCACTCTAATAGTTTAAATCACCTTATCTTGAATTTGTATACTTCAGATTAAACAGCTTTCTTTCATAAAAACACTTTGTTTTAACACTAGGTCCTTTCAGGGCAACAAAGCAGAAATGCAGTTATTGCAAATATGTAACCTGTTCAGTGCCTTAAAAAAAAATATACCTTTCCTGACAGATAAACCCATTCAGTCTTTTACACCACTGAAAATTACAACTCCAGCTCAACAAAACCTGGTTATCTATTAGACAACAATTAAATCCTTTCAGTTTAACTACATATGATAAACACATACACATGACCAGCCTTGATGATATTAATTATCCATCTTTCATAACGATTTCCATTTGCACATGAGCTGGTTTGTTATTAAGGATAGTGAGAAAGAAGCAAACATAGATAAACATTCAGGAACTGGGTGAACTGCAGTTGTCACTATGTAATAACAACACAGGTAATATAATATTTCATGGTTAATCTGTATGTATTATGTGTTTATTAGGCATTGTGGTTTGGGGATTTCAGTGGTGAAATCTCTGGAAGAGAAATTTCAAGAAACAGTTTATTTATCAAGTTAATAATAAATGAATGATTATTTTCAATATATTTTAAATGTATCATTTTATATTTACCATCTGTAGGCCATTCTGAATAAACTCTGGATGTGACTTCCAAGTTATGGGTATAAAACCAAAGGACTGCAAAGTTAGGCTTCACTTGATTAAAATCTCTAAGGCTGGCTGTTGTTTAAGCTGCCTGAGGATATACAGTAGTATACCTATAACTTACAGTAGCAACCATACAGGAAAGTGTTATTCCAGAGGAAGATACATTTCAGGTTTTATTAGATATCTGTCACAAGATCATGCTGTGTCTTAATGAACCTGCTGTCCATGGGTCTGGTGCTGAACTGATTAGCAGCACAGCTGCAGTGAAACATCTTATGTCAGATTGACTTTTGCTCCTGATATATAATTTGGATTTTCCAATCTATCAAGTTGCAGGGCTACTACTTTCTCAAGCCACTTAGGCCCTTATTCACCAATGTGCGAAGTGAGCCGCGTAGTGTTCGACTCACTTCGCACATTGTGTTATGCGCATGCTGATGTCCTGTGCGCGGACATCAGCACGCGCATTAAAGGGATTCCCCTCCCGGCGAGAGCACTCGAGTCTCCTCGCCGGGGGGGGAATCCCTTTAATGCGCATGCTGATGTCTGCGCACAGGACATCAGCATGCGCATAGCACCATGTGCGAAGTGAGTCGAACACATCGGGGCTCACTTCGCACATTGGTGAATAAGGGCCTTAGTCTGTATCATGCTGCTTTGCCTAAGGTCTGAAACGGACATCACAGAATGGGTATAATGGGCTCTACTGGGATTTCAGAGAGTAAGGGGTAATTCAGGAACGATCGAAGTACCCTTGCAGAGCTTCTCATCACTTCACCGAGACGGATACACGCTCACTGGTCTCCCGCATTCAGAGATCAGTGAACGTTTTAAAGGTACTTCAGCTTGGCAAGGCGACTCAAGAAGAGCCTCGCTGAGACTGGAATCCCTTTAAAGCATTCGCTGATGTCCAAGTGCAGGACATCAGCAGCGCATAACAGCCTGTGCGAGCTGAGGCAAAGCATCGCAAGGTGAGTTCGCACCTTGCTGAATTAGCCACATAAATTCAGACCCAGGTTTATTGAACCATTTGAAATAATCCAACATCTTTTAAATTTGACATTTAAAATCCCTTTAAACCCTGTTATGTAACTCTATTGAAAACCATTGTATAGAAGTCTTAACATTAAGCCTACTTTTAGTAGATCCCTGTTAATCAATGATTTCCACAGTAGCACAAAATCAATTCAATATCTGGTAAATTATAAATGATATGATCCTGGGTTGCATCAAGTCACACCCTGCTTGGAGACATCTGCTGACATGGTTACCTATTGTGATATATGCTGCAATCTGATGAAATATTGATTTGAGTATTGAATGTATTAGTGTGAGGTGTTCTACAATTAAAGTTACATGCATTAAAATTAAACCACTGGTGCATTGTTTATTTCCCTATGCTAATTACTCTTCAGCATGGGAAAAGTTTAAGGAATACCAAGGACCAAACAATTTGACAAGTTTCTCAGACAATCTTTCACTGCTGTCTTCTCGAGATTAGACTGGATTAGTATTCTAAGTAAATACCTGATTCTGTTTTGTAGCTGATGCATTTTTTCATTCAGTTCTTGATTTTCTCTCTGTAGAGAATACACCTCAGTATTTTTTTCTGCTTTACCACTATTTATAGAAAAACTTATTTTCTCCAATTCCTTGATGTGGTCTTTCAAAGATTGTATCTGGGACAATTGGCGGGCATTGTTTTCTTTGTAGTTTTCTAAATCTGCTTTTGTTTCCCTTAGGACCACTTCTTTAGCAGACAATCTGTTCTTCAAATCAGATATCTGAAAAAGAGAAGGAGGTTCTTACACCTGTTAATTTTGGCACATATCTGGATAGTAAGGCAATTTAGAAGTCTAAAAGCCATCCATAAGCTATTTTTTGCAAGAAAAATATGTCTATAGCCCCTTGCAATTTGACTGCATCCTGCAGAAGTCTGTTATAAATGCTGGCAGCAAAAAATGTCAATACATTAAATGAAATACAACCTAATTCCACATTACAATCCATACTAACAACACTGTGAAAAAGCTAACTAACAGCACATAATCATTTTAAAAGCCAAAAAAAAGCGACCAAGTATATGTAAGATAACTATTCAGGAACAATGTATCAAAAAGGTAAGGAAATAGTATACTCCTGATGAAGCCGAATTACTGAATATAACGGTGGCGAAACGCATTGAGTAATGTGAGCATCACTAACAGGTATATATTTTTTGCACATTGCTGCATACACTGTGTTGACTTGTCACATGTTGCAAGCTGTAGAACCTGAGTGATACATACATTCCTTACAGAACTTATTAAAAGATTTCTTTTTGGTTGTTTGCTATTTGAAGATTGAGCCATTACTCAAAGTGGTGTTGTTACACACACAATAAAGAGACAGGATCTCTTATTGTAAAAGGCGGGCTGTTAAGCCTAAAAATTAACACTGTACAGAAAAGAAAAAAGTTTTTGGTTATGAATTGTGGACTTTAAACCTCCTGAGAAATCTTTATGGATTTAATAAAACAAAATATTTTAACAACTCCTATTTCTTCCGCATCTTTGATTTATGGAACCTTTTTTGTGATGACTGAAAATGATGGAATATTGGACTGAAGTCCAGAGTGACTGATATGCCCGCTTACATAATACATCTAGTGAGCATATAAGTTTGCTTTAATGTAAACACACAGGGAATGGAGATTTACACAAGTTTGAAGTGATTTCTCAATTTGTCACAAGATGTTGGAACGTGGGGTCTATTAATTATCTCATTTAATTGGATAAAGCACTATGTAGTGCAATTATTTGCGCTTTCTTCACAG
Organism: Pipa parva; assembly: GCA_019650415.1. Classification (NCBI taxonomy): domain Eukaryota; kingdom Metazoa; phylum Chordata; class Amphibia; order Anura; family Pipidae; genus Pipa; species Pipa parva. The sequence goes on from WMED01004859.1 coordinate 16,488, forward strand.
ATTATTTACAGTTGAACACACAAGGAAACAGCAACAATATATGAAAAATCTAATAACCCAGCAATGATGTATTCAACAGATACCTAGCAACAACAACAAAAATTAACTAGCAAAGACAAGCTAAAAAAAATTCAACAAATCAGTTGTATGAAAACTAAGCAGCCCACAAAAACACAATGAAAAATTATTCTGCATACCCCCGTTACTTCATGTGTACCCCCACCCTGTGATGGGGGTGAGGAGTGTGTATCTTATGAAGGGAACCATTGGACCTTCTACCCTTACCTCATCATCTATTACCCAGTGGAGCATGGCTAAAGTGTGAATTAAAGTGTGGAGTCAAGGCTGAAGTACTTTTTAATTTACAAAGATTAACAATGTAATTTTGCTTTTACTGTGAAGTTTATTTGACCTTTAATCTGTAGATTGTAAGTCATTTGTGTGCTGCCTTAATTGGTTGGTGGAGTCTTACCTACCTAGGGTATTTCTTGCACTTGCACATACAACATTATTAGCCTGATGAAGGGCGGTTATACCGCTGAAATGTTGCTCTTGCACCTTGCACCTGTGGTTCAATAAAAAGGGTTATACCCCAGAATCTGCAAAAATGTGTGTATATTCTTCTCTACAGAGTTCTACGTCAAGGCTGATTTCCTAATCCCCCCCAAGTGGAGCTTGGGGGAATACCTTGGTGGGGATTAGTTGCTGATCCACTCCCTTTCCCCAAACTTCCTCACCAGAGTGGTTAGCCTAAAATTAATAGGGGCCCTAAATTTAAACTAATATTTGACAAACCCAAACTAAAACATTTCACCCCCTACTTGCATGAGGGTGAGAAATCAAAGTTGGGTCCCTTAAACCCTAAATATTAGGGTAAAGGTAGTAAGGTTTTGTTACATAAGCAAAGCCTAACAATATTTTTGTATAGAACAGATCAATTTGATCCAAAGTTCTGATTTCACTTGCTCAAATATATCTTTATTACAGTAGTAGCCCTATTAGAGTGAGATGTGCTGGAGATTATTGTCTATTAGAGTGAGAACCCATTCCTATAAAGTTGTAACCACAGCTTCTCCATTTTATTCTGAACTAAACACACTGCACATGTTCATTGTATCATGGCTCCTGTAGGTGTGTAACAGGTACTGAGGCAAAATAGGCTAAGCAAAAACTCTGAATTTTTGGATTGATGATAGAGGGGGTAATTCACGATAGTGCAAAGTGAGGTACAGAGTCTTCGCCTCACTTCGCACTAACTGATATGCGCTCAGTGATGTCCTGCATGTGGACATCAGTGAGCACTTTAAAGGGGTTCCAGTCTCGGCGAGACCAAAAGAGTCCCTTGAAAGCGCTCGCTGATGTCCGCATGCAGGACATCAGCGAGCGCATATCAGTCAGTGCAAAGTGTGGCAAGGACTCCGCACCTCACTTCGCACTATCGTGTATTACCCCCAGAGTTTTTTGTGCTTTTGAAACCAAGTAAGTATAAAAAAAGAAGAAGCAGATTTTCCCTTTAACCATTTCAGAATTGTGCCACAGGGTTATATTGAATTGACAATCTAGTTGGAATAATTTATTTTTTGACTAGACCATATACTTAATTAAACAGGTCCACTGAAGATGCCGCACATAATGGCAGAGCCGGCACTGTATAGAGGCATTTGTTCTGGGGCTTTAGTGTCCCATTCATTTTTATAATGACCAGCTCTATGTCTTGTTTTTTAGTCCAAGAGGTAATCAGAATTGGTCTGTATTATCTGCAAAGCTCTCAATCCTCTCTCTGTCCACAAATTAGTGGAAGGACAAAGTTCATCTTTTATTTTTCAATTCTACTGTATCTTCTTTGGTTCCACTGTAATCCACTGGTCTTGATCCACCACTACTGAACCACTCAAAAAATAAAAGTTCTTCCTTCTTCTTCGCACCTTTGGGGGAGAAACTGAAGATTTTGTGTTGCCCCATTAGCCACATATCCTACCTTTATTATTACTATTTTCTCCATTAAGGCTGCCTCATTACCATTGGTTTAATATGTACTTTCACTACTCATTACGCATATTCTTTTTTTTTATATTATTATTTATGTTATGGCATTTGCACTTTAATTTACTTACTTGGTTTCATAATAATTTTGCCTATTCTCAATGTCATATATGTTGGAGAGATGAGTAACGTAATTTCAATCCTTGTATGTCCTTATGTACATATGTAGAACTGACAAATATCTATCTATCTATCTATCTATCTATCTATCTATCTATCTATCTATCTATCTATCTATCTATCTATCTATCTGAGAGAGAACTGCACAGTAAAGATTATTAGGAAGGCTTCTCTCAGGTAAGATCTATGACCCTTATTTTATTTATCCGTCCTATTAGGCAAGTAGCTTGGTTGATCAGGGAGGGAGTCAGTATCTTAAAATAAACCCCATAGTTTAAAGTCTATGTCCTCTTTCACAATACCATCTTATGTTGTGCAGCATTGTTTCTTCTACAATATAAATCAAAAGAAGGCTTCTAAAAAGCCCTGCACCAATCAAATGGTATAATCAAGTGTTTCCCAAACTTATTTTTCCGTGGCCCGGTTATTTTTGTGCTTATCCTTCGTGACCCACTAATTTTTTTTGCATTTTTTCTAGACATAGCAATAAGTGCTATAAATTTTACAGAAATCATAAATGGAAAGGAGAAGTACCAACATTAGTTTAACATTGGCTAGTAGGAGCATCACTGACCCCCCCAGAGCCTAGTTTTCCACCCTTGCTCCCCTTATTGCTTTGTCTAGAATTACCCATGCCATTCCAAGACCATTGAGTGCCTGCCACCGATCTTGTCCTGCTAAGACATGAGAATAGAGTGCCCCAATCCAATGGCTGTTACATCCTGTTATTCACTCACATTGGCATCCTGCTTCTTTCTCCATAATCAATGCCTTCCCTAACTACTCCTCCCCTTTCCACACTGCTGATTCTAGCAGTCTGTTCTCCACTTCCCCCCACCTCCTGCCTGGCTTCCCAATATCCTCCAGTTTGCAAGACTTCCCCGCATCCCCATACCTGAAATGACCCCCTGCACCCTGATAAGGCTCCCCTCTGTCCTTTCTCTCCCTTCAGTCTGTTCTCCTAGTTTTAAGGCATACAATGCATGCGTCATATGAAGTAGCCGGCGCATGAATATTCATGAACGGCACTCTCCTGACCCGGCATCTAAGTTTCGTGGCCCAGTACCGGGTCGCGACCCGGCGTTTGGGAAAGGCTGGTATAATCACTACACTGTCAAAGTAAGTAAAACAGTGCTGAAATCTATAAAGCAGTGATAAGGATGTTGGAGAGGGTTTGGCAATACAATGAGTATATCCAAATTCTTGGCTATACATTTAGAATCATGTATTTATACAGGCTTATTAAAATACAGCTTATAATTAAATTTCATTTAGAAAAGGTCTGTTCATTGATATCCTAATATGTACTATACACAACTAGGCAGACAGCACAATTTGCAATACTGAGTGTGTGCAGGGGGTTGGATTTGAATAAGGTGTTTTCATGCCATACAGAGCATATTGCAACAATTTAATAATATTTAAATCTAATTAAACTGTGCCCTAGATCAGTGATTTTCAATCAGTGTGCCGCGGCACATTAGGTGTGCTGTGGCGCCTGGTCAGGTGTGCCATGGGAAGAATCCCA
>WMED01004860.1:0-20175 GCA_019650415.1 Pipa parva
GGGGCCATGTGGAGTCCTAACCCACACTTACCCGCAGAGCTGCGCAGCCACATGCTGCGGCTAGCCGGGATCAGGAAGTGAGACCGGGAGTACTGATTATGTGTACTCCCGGACTCCTATTGGCTCATGTGACCGATCAGGTCACATGATCCTCCCCCTAACCACCGGGAAAGACAAATTTGTCTTTCCCCTTGTGGATTCCAGCGTTACACCAGTGAAAAAAACACCTGGTGTAGCGCTGAAAGCCTTTGATTATGTACCCTGTAACTCTCACGGGGTAGGTAGTTCTGGCCACCCGAAGATACCCCGTGAGAGGTATGGGGTACGTAGTCAAAGGGTTAATTAAAAAATGTATAATTTAGATATCTAAACAGTAAAAAAACTAAATATTTAACATTGGAAAGGGCAGCATTAAAACAGAAAATACAACACTGCATCAAGTAACTGATCAAGTGTGTTAGTAACTGGCTCAGTTTTAGGAAACAGAGGGTGGTTATAAATGGTACATACTCACACTGGATTACTGTTAATAGTGGGGTACCCCAGGGATCAGTTTTGGGTCCTCTTCTCTTCAACATATTTATAAATGACCTTGCTGAGGGATTTCATAGTCAGATCTCAATTTTTGCAGATGATACTAAACTTTGTAAAGTAGTTAATACAAAGGAGGAGAGTACTTTATTACAGATGGATTTAGAGACGTTGGAAGCTTGGGCAGGAAAGTGGCAAATGATGTTTAACACTGATAAATGTAAGGTTATGCATATGGGAAGCAGAAATGAATGTCTAGATTATTTTCTAAAGGGGAAAACAATGGACAAAGCAAACATGGAAAAGGATTTAGGAGTTCTAGTTGACAATAAACTTAACTGTACCAATCAGTGCCAAGCGGCAGCTGCCAAAGCAAATAGAATCATGGGATGCATCAAAAGGGGTATAGTTGCACATGACGAGAACATAATTATCTCACTTTACAAAGCACTGGTCAGACCACACATGGAATACTGTGTACAGTTTTGGGCTCCAGTGCACAAGAAAAATGTGGTTGAGCTTGAGAGGGTTTAGACGGGCTACTAAAGTAATTAAAGGAATGAACAATATACAGTACCAAGAAAGGTTATCAAACACAGCACCTAAATGGTTTAGGCCATATTAGTCCAGTTGAATAGTAAGAAATGTGAGTAATGTAGTACTATATGATACCTTATTTGGACTAACAGTTCATTGTTTAAGACAAGCTTTCGAGAGATATTCCTTCTTCATTAGGTTAAAGCAGTACTAAAGGATACACAGTTTGTAACAAATTAAAAGTATGTGAGGTAGAGGCTTTGGTCATTTTACTACTTGGCTGGCTCCTAAAAATGTTCTGTTAATTAATCTGTTAATTACTTCTTGTATCTGTCACTTATTAATGTTCAACACACTAATAATGGAAATCTTTAACCTCTCTTCTGTTCAGGATCGGCTATATCATACAGTGGCACTGCATACAGTTATTGCTAAGTTAACAAACACAACAGTATATGAAATCATTTACCTTGAAATCAGTATTTTTATTGTCGATTATAGCAGATTAGATTTGCACCATGACAAGAATGAATGCACCCTATTGACAAGAGGAGATTAGAAATGTCCCACCTTGGTTATCACAATGGGCAGACTTCAGAGTGAGCATGAACATTCTTATGTCCTTACAGTATTTGACATCAAAGCTGTAAACCCCACTGTGAAGTTAATGGCTAAATGTGTTGTTGACTTTAAAGAAGACTGTAAACCAACAAAGCTTTCTTGTGATATGTGAAGCTTATCCTGGGTATAGTTTTTGCTGTTCAGTTGGAGGCCCACAGCACATATGACCCTTCCTTTTTTACAAACGTATGTCCTTCAATCTTCTCTGGAATTCTACATTTTTCTGTGAAAAACAACATCATATACAATAGTATTCCTGAGACCTGAATCTACATGTTATCATTTACATTCTTGAGACACGTTGAATGGCACTGCTTTATGTCATCTCCTAGAGCCAAATTATGACAGCTGTAAAGGACTTAAGTAATGTCACCAATAATCATCTGACCATCTAAAAAAATTTTTGTAAAAAATAAAATATTGTTGGAAGCACAGTATTGTTTTAGATATGTAGTCTTTTTTAAAGTAGCCATTCCTTTATCATCTACTTGCTCTGCAATATAAATTCAACAGTTTAACAGATAGATTCCATAACTCTGAAAAACAATTAGTAGCTTGCAGGTGGTCGGGGGTTCACAGACATCTCAAAATTTTCAAATTGCCTAATATAGATTCCAAATGATCTGTCACAAATAACCAATGGTGACCTAACTTTCCTTTGAAAATTTTGCATCCCCTGAGAGAAGAGTAGGGTATTGATTTTAATGGAGTTGCACTACTAGGTGAATCAATGATAGCACATCTCTTTGTGAACACAGTACATTGGGAACAGAATGTTATAACAATGATTCATTAAATAAATACTTCAAGCATAATTCCGGTTCATAAATACTGTCAGAAGCAGATTAGTTGAATGCTAGGTCATCTTTCTAGTAGTGGTTTTATAAAGAAAACACATATACTATTCACTGACAATTTTTAATTCAGATTGAAGGGTAGGCCCTCTGTAAGTAGAATGAACTTTACGACTTTAAAAAATGCAGCTGCTAGTAGAAAATCTATCAAGCATCCAACAAATATTGGGTCTTTCTTTCCATAAACCAAGCTCCAACACACTTCATTACTAATTTCTATCAAGCGAGGTCTAAAAAAGTCCATGTGCACAGCCTGGAATGAGACAGGTGAGACAATCTAGACAGAGGGGAAAAATTTTCTACATTACTTACAGATAGAGCATTTTCAGTGCATAGTATGCACAAGTATTAATTTTTCCAGTGGGTGAAGGATGGGGCTAATTGTGACATATGAAGGTAATATTTTCATCATTATTGTCAGAATTATTAACTCATCAACCCCATTAACTATTTCCAATGCTGAGCCATAGTCACACTGCCTATAATATAGCACAACTAGAACAGTAGCTTTTAATAACTACTCTGCCTGGGATAAATCAGCCAGTACCATAACCATCTACATATATAATGTTCTATAGCAACATATCTTAGTTTAGTTAATATGTAGTACTGTATCAAAAGTCATGTCCCAAGGTCTTTCTAAATTGGAAATTGAGAAAGGCATTTTAGAGTGCTGAAATAAATATTTCAGGAAGCAAACGGCTTGTAATAGGATTATCTTTATCTTCATGTGACAGTATGAGTGTGTAATATGCATACATGGTAAGGACAAATATACCTTATTTATAGCAAGGACTTACTCTCAATTTATTCTCCTATAAATGTCCAAAGAAAAACATAATAAAAGTCTGTTGTATGCACACAGTCTTATTTATCTGCACATCATATTTATTAATATCATTAAGAGCTGACAAACAATTTCTCTGATGAATACAATGAACATTTTTTCCTATAAACACAACTTAATTAGTGCCCTCCAGTGGCCATATTATCATGAAAAATGGTAGAATACGTGCTTAATTTTCTAAAGCTAGAAAATAGAACGGAGTGCTACTTTTTAAAAACAACAAAACAGATCATGAATTATATATTATTATCTATCAATTAACCATTTTCTGCATAATATACAGAGCTTTGCAGAGTGCTTTTAATCATACACAACAATCAATGCCCGAGTGAAAAATCACTATACTGTAAATTGTACCAGACAGTGTGTTCAACCATGAATACTGTAGAACTGCACAGTATATATATCATTCCCCACTTGATATTGAGATACTGAGATTCATCATATGTTACATTTCAGAATCAATAAGTGTATGTGTTACTTTTTCTGTCTATCTGCAACTCTCTGTTGCTAAATTCCAAATAGAAGAAAATCTAAAATCCTTTGACTCTTGTTCTAATAATATTTACTAGTGTTAGAAATATTATTCTTTAAAACAGTGAGGCATGAACATTTTATACCCATAAAGGCCACTAAATGCCAGTAGGTGTCAGCATTGTAATGAATTATACCATATTGTGTGCTATTATAATCTGCAAGAAACAAAGGAAAGGTGATACTGCAGTGACTTATTCAGAGAACTGATATATTAAAATATTTACTATAAAGAAAATGAATTCTACACAAATAATAACGATATTCCTTAGAATGTTTCAGCGTGCTAAAGGAAATTATATAATCTAGTATAAACTATAGTGGAAACATGATACATGAATTGCTTTGACATACAACTGTACTGATGATTTGCTTGTGTTTTTGTACTTACTGTATAAGCAATATATCATGCAGATATGTATATGTATGAACACATAGGCCCAAGAGAATGAGAAATTATGGTAGAACTATAATAAATACTATGGCATAGAATAAGAGAATATGTTTAATTACTCTGTGAAATAATTAAGAACTAATTCTAAAAAATGAGACTTGACTGCAGTAAGCTATAGATCAATATACCTGCTGATCAGTTCTCTAACCAGTATGCAGAAATAATAAGAAATGTCCTGTTTGTTTTGTGTAAATATCACTACTGTTTTCCATACAAAGCACTGAAAGCAACTGGTATATAAGTGTTATCCAACAGAGCTGTTTAAATTAACCAATTCAGAGACAGGGGGAAGCTTGCTGGTTTTAAATAGGCACAGACAATTCTCAAATCACAAGAAAGAAAAATGCCTGAAGTGACATTAAATCATAGTAAGAGGTGTTATAGTGAACACAGGGGGTTATTCACTAAGGTGCAAATTTGACTGTCGAATTCGCAAACAACGGATTCCCAATCCGCTACAATTTCTCCATTGTAAAGTCGTAACAATTTTTTAATGTTAAGATTGTGACAATTTTCCCATAATAAAGTCACAACTGCAACAAGATTCTCATTATAAAGATGCGACTGCAACAGTAGCAGCCTATTGCGATTGTCTTTATCTGGCAAATTCGCATTTATACGAAACAATTAAGACTTTAGTAAATAAACCCCTTATAGGCATGGAAAATATTGAAGACATAGACCAGTTGGTAGAAACACAGAATTTGTCGCTAGAAATAAAGCTAAATCTAGTTTATTCAATGAAATGATTTTTATACAGGTTAAAAAATAAGGTCTGTTTCTATTCCATTTATTTGAAATGATGCCATTGTATAAATCCCTACCACTACTACAATAACTGCTATGTTTGAAGGAGTGGGGTCTAGTTTTGTATCACTTGGGAGGAGGCCAATGGGTTGTCAAATCAAGGACCTTCCACTTGTGAGGCAGATACTTTAATAATACTGTATAGTCATAACAATTTTTTGGTATTTTATTATTTACAAAAAACAAAACAAAAAACAAATATACATTTTTCTATTCAATAGTTATTTCAAGTTTTTGTTTTCTACTATAACCTCCTGAAGTGTTGTTAGGGTGCTATTATCTGCTCCTGGGAATATGTTTTCCTAGGCCAGAGTTTTGGCTACATCATTTGAAATTGTTGCAATTGTTGATACTGGTCTTTGGTATAAAAACAAGATGTTCAAGTTTGTGATTATTGCCTGAAATACAGTTTTTACTTATTATAATATTTGTCCCATACCATTTTTTTTAAGTTGCAGAGCTATTGCCTATTAAATTCTCTTTGTGTACCTCAGGACCCCTGGAGTAGCAACAGAACCATGCTTAGATAATATGGTTTATAGTATGGCATGTATTATCTGAGCATGCTTGGGCTGCAACTCTAGGGGGTCCAGAGGTACAGAAAGAGAATTTAGTAAGTAATGGCTCTAAAATAGGGGTTTATATTGATAAAGTTAAACATCGTTACTGTACTTGGGGCAATGTGATGAAGCTGCCCTCAAAGCAGAAACAGAAACAGAATCCATCCATTGGATTTGAATAGAGGCCACATCAAAATTGTGACTGTTGCTGCTATTGCTTCACCTAAAGTCTGAAGATGATTTTGACACATTTGGCATTGAAATCAATAGGAAACATTCTATAACCTTAACCTTATTATAACCTTAAGCCTTCTTTGCTATTGCCTTTACAAAAGATTCCATTTTACACCTGTAAGTCTGGTCCTTTGGCAATGCACATTTTACTTCTGTTTGTACATTGGATAGTGTTTTGAAAATTCTAATTAATAAGGTAGGCCATAAACTATGAAATGGAGGTGTTTAAGTAATATTATAAAATCAGAAACAAACATTTATGATTTAGTGAAGGAATATATTTTGTGGATATTATTTCGGAGGACAGCAGTGCCCCTTTAATAGGGACACAGTTATGCAAAAAAATAAGTCTCCTTTAATATGGATATGGTAATGTAAAAAAATGTAGTCATGTAGAACAATACAGTATGTAAATTGTCCTATGCTTTTGTTTGGGGGATTTATAGCACAAAAAAATCTTGGCATCATTAAACATTCATTGATCAGCTTTGTGTATTGTTCAATGGAATTTGAATTGGTCTATTTCTTTAATTATTTATATTTTTTATTAACTCTTAGGCTTCGGACAAATCTGATAAATCCAAGCTAATGTGGGTCAAAATTAATAATACACAAAAAATAGCCTTTGAACAAAAGTTTTAAATTTGAGAAAAAAATTGTTCTAGGTTTTAATACATTATAGAAAACTCTACTCTCTCTAATTGTCAGCAGTGCATGAAAGCATCCTTTATATATCACTCTTCATCTAACTAATGTAAGGACCAGATATTATTATGGTAGAAAAAGATGGATAGAATATAAAAACTGGATCAATTTAGAATTGCAAATATGCATAAAATAATGTACATTTGAATCTTGCATACCTGATCAAACAGAGAGCTTTCTGGAATTTTACAAAGTTTTCTTTTATGTTGTAGAAAGAAATTCTTTATTTCTTTTTTTATTGAAGATTTGCAACAAATTCAAGTTTTTTACTGTTGAATTGTCATGTAGCATAAAAATGGTTTACGCCGTATTAGGTCCAGTTGAATAGTAAGAAAGATGAGTATTGTAGTATTATATGATAACAGTTAATTGTATAGGACAAGCTTTTGAGAGATATTCTCCCTTCTTCAGGTCAAAGCAAGTACAAAAGGATACACAGTTTGTAATGGAAAACAATATGTGGGGCAATAAAAGACAAAATGAACAGCTAGAAGGGTGAGTTGTGAAAGTTGTAAATAATAGTTGATAGAGGACAGAGGGGTAGATGGACAGTCTAGTGGGGTGGTGGTGCTGGGGGGGGGAGATGGGGGAGGAAGAAAAACTAATAGAAAGATACAACTTTGTTCTTACTGATAATGTCTAAGAAAACCAATGTCATTATTCATCCAGTGGAAAACCTGTTAAAGTGCACCTCTCACCTTGCAATAGTCTTAGTAAAGTAAAGTACATCAATGGATAATGTAAAAAATAAAGTCTACTCTCAAAAAAAACTTAAGATTGTTAAATAGGTCTTCTGTAAAGTTGCCCCAATTTCCAGATTGTGAGGTCTATTTAGGTCTGCTATTTATTTTCAGGTAGTGGGTGGAAATATATAGACTGCATAAAAAACTTTAATTGAAAGATATTCCTAGAAGCATACATCACTGTCTTGAATGAAAAGTTATAGCATAGGCAAATACTAGGTCCTCATTCACAAAGTATACCCAATTCACTGTCATTGTGCAATTTTGTGTCAGGGGTGCAGTGTCAAATATGCTATGCAGGCCTAGGTTCTGGTTATAGTGAAATTATAAATGTACAAATTTCACAACTCAATCATTCAAGTTCACTTAATACATCATTTCTCAATATGGAATATATGATGTACTATAAGTTATAGCAGATATTTGAGGATTACAGGTGGTTGTGCACTTCAGTTTCTATTTGAGTACTTCATATTACTTATTATAGAGCCTCATAAAGATGAATCCTGTTATACCACTTTCTCAGTAGTGAAAATGATGATTGTTTCCTAAAGAAAATCTACACTAATCAGGACATTAGCATCATTTTTTTTAATATGTAGAAGGTTCCAGAGTTGATTTGGAATTTTTAAGGAGCAATAGGCCAACATAGATAACTTTAAACAGTGTTAGTGTTTTTGATACAAAAAAAAAATCACATTGCTAAACGAATATTACTAAAGAGGAAAAGAAAAGCAAGTAAATAAAAGTAAAATAAAAACATATGAAAACAGAAAATAATTGCAATTTTTGCATTTTACTCTTTCCCATGCATAAATATGAACACTTGTATTATTATATTTAATAGAAAATTAGCATTTCATGAACTAAATATTTGATATTTTATGTTTAATTTACTATGCTGGCCATTAGGGATATAATACTCACTAATTATGGATTTTTAAACAGTAAAATGATGCATGTATTCTCCTGATGAGCAAAACAAAATAACCCTCGTACTAGGCAAATGTTTCATTTCTTATTTATTGCTTGGTAGATAATTTCCCCATGTTTCAAGTGAATGTGTCCACAGGAGGGCGCTTTATCACTGGGATTTGTAGATTTCATTTTTGTTGTTTTGAGCTGAATAAAAGTATGGCAACTCCCATTCATTACTAAATACATATAGGCAGAAAAGATAACTCTAGGATATATTTTTGTTACAAGTTCATTTTTTATTGTGGAAATTAAAGAGCCATATATAAAGCCATACAGCATGAAAATTAAAAAAAAAACACCCACAATCCAGCAAATTAAGTTTGTGATCAATACATTCATTTGTATTTCAGTGTTTTAGAATTTCTTCAGTGAATATCTAATGTAAACTGGGAAGTTTTTGCTGCTGGATTGTAATTTTTTGTGGAATTTCTATATATTGTTCCAATGAACATTTTTAATACTCTTCTACAGTATAATCCAATAAAAAACTAAGGCAGTGAAGGGTGACATATTACACCAACTGTTGAAAAACTAAAGCTTCCAAACTATCTTGTCAGAAAAATAATAAGAAAATTTATAGTGCAAGTCAAATGTGGATCCCTTTCTGGCCTTATGAGCTAGGTTTGCTTTTTAGCTTAGGCTGCTGCTAAACTGAATTTGGAATCTTCTTAGAAATGTATTATATACTTCTACAAAAATGTAAAGGCAAGAAAACCTCAATGTTACCAATAGGATTAAGAAATGACACAGGGTAATTCAATAATGACAATGATTGCACTGATGGCTTCAGTAATATATAGTAGGTCTGCATTAAGTGTATGATTTGTAGAGTTATTTCAACTGATTAAAATGAGCAATATTGAATTTCAGGTGATGATTCATCCACATCTGATTATTTTCTTGCAGTAGAATATTTGCTGTAGACATATTGCAGAATATTTTTTTTTTCAAAAATGTCAAGCTAGTTAGGATATGACTAAAATACCATTCTTTTTAAAATTAATTAAAAAAAACTAAATTCAGTCATTCTCAATCTAAAGAAAGTTATTTTTTCTGTAGATCATAAAAATAGTTTTAAGTATATACACACTAATCTTCACTGTTTGTTATTATTCAAAGCGGCATAATTATAAAGGTCTAATAAGTTTTTTTTTCCCCAAAAAAATTTAATTTACTATATCATTTCTTTTAAGTTAATTAGTTGTAATTAATGCAAAATTTTTGGCAAAAATCACACTGTCTAAACTAACGCTACTATGACAACACAATACAGATATTTAGGATCTTATTGACTAAAGGATGAATTCACCTGTCAAATTCACCTTGCTACAACTTGAGTTGCATCACCATTTGCAAATTCACTTGTGATTATTGATGAAGCTGCGGATAGATCTGTTGAACATGAAGACTGCTATGGACTCTGTCATATGCAGAGTGATGCAAAATGCTCCATAAGATCACACGTATCATAGTTGCCAGAATTGGTCACATTTTCTTCACATTGCAGAGTTTGTTTAATAAGAAAACATGGGGCAGTAGTGATCAAATACGAATTCAGAGCTATACACGGGCAGCTATTCAACCTTTAGTCAATAAGACCCCTAATTGTTATAATCTGGTGTAGACAGGCCAAACAGCTCACCATTTGTTTAACTGGAAAATGGATATGGCCTCTTGCAAAATACTAAGAGGTATATCATTGATAATACGGAATATTGTGTTTCTGAAAGTTATTTCTCAGATTAATATCTTCATTTGATACTTTGATTGATCCAGTAATTTCTTGCTGACAATTTCTGGATAAAAAAAAAATAATGCTGAAAAAAAAAAAAGGTTTACTTCCAGACTTTTTGCAATTATATTTAATTTCATTCAAACTTTCATAGCAATTTTTCAGTATTATATGAATAGATCAAGAATTAGAAAAGATTTTACCCTAAAAAGTTAAATGTAAAATGTAATGCACACTCTTCTGTGTGTAAACATATTCAACAATTAATCATGATCACAATTATCATTATTACCATGAATCAATAATATGACCTGATACAATCTAACATGTAAAAATAACTACATTATTTTAATACTGCATCAATACATTTACCAGTGAAAACAAACACATAATTAAATCATTATAGATTTTTAAAACGTGCTTTTTTTTTTAATCAAGGAAAAAAATTAAAAAAATATATAACTTGCTGTGTAAACTAAATACTCCGTAGTGGCATAGTAGTGTTACATGTTTTTAATACATATCACTTTGCTTGAAGCGTTAATTTAATTTATTAATCCATTTATTGCATTCTGTCAACTAGCAATACAGAAAAAATGCTTTGAAGAATAATCCCAGTGGAACACCAGCTAGTTGAAAACAGACAACCACAGGAATATAACTCAGTAAAACTTCTTTATACACATGTCAAGACTCAACAGAAAAGCACATGGGAAAAAGTTTAATTATTTAATAAGTATGCTCTAGCTTTTATAACCATCCACTGCAAGTCATTTTGTGCAAGGGTCAAGTGGACTGTTACACCAGAGAAATCAGTCCAAATGTGAAAACCAGCTGCATCTAAAAATACTGACACAATCAAGAAATCAAAAAGAATGCCTAGTGGTAAAATCACACATATGTATGTCCCATAGAGAAATATGTTTTTGTTTGTCTTTAGCAAGACATTTTTCCAAAGGAGATCCCATGATTCTTGTTAACCCAAAAGTTCTAATTTCTAGTAATGGTCCAGCAATTCCAGAAGATTGACAGGCAGTTATTCCTGCTCAGTATCAACAAACATTTGTATTTGAAGTTTAATTTTATATGAATGTGTATTATTTAAATTTCATAGAAAAAAAATGGGATTAAAAGATCTGTTTACCTAACAGATGGTAGACAAAGAAAAATCACAGATTAATAACAATCAGGAATTTTATTTAAAGAAAACATATTAACAAGTACAATATTGGAAGAATTGCCAGTCCAATAAAATCTGTTTTGGTTTTACTGGTCCTTTTAATACTGAAATCTTATCATTTTTATATATGCAACAAATGAGCATGATGTGTTTCTAAATGAAGAACTACAGTAAACTCATGTTTCATGCAAAAACTTTTATATATTCAACTACTCTACTACTATAGTGATGACAATAGATAATAATGTACAAACGTTTGTATTTTTTTTCTTTTTGTTTTAGTTGATATCAATAAAAAATGCTCTTCTGTCATGTTGCTGGCCCATGAATAAGTCTTTTCTGGACCAGTGATGATGCACACCAGAGAGATGGAAAGTGCGCGTGATCACGCAGAGCAAATGTTAAGAGAGGATTATCAAATAAATCAAAAAGCAGATGCAACTGGTCAATAACATGGAAAAAGCTGGGCAGAATGATAGAAACAAGCTTAATTCATGACAATGGGAGCCATGTATATTATTAATAATAATAAACAAAAACAAGACAGCATCCTATTACATCAATTTTATTAATCACGCTGTAAACAAACAAGAGCAAACAAAACACATAAAATCAATTAAAAAGCCCACAAGAGGAGAAAACCCCAAATAGGGAAGACTCATAAAGCAGTGTAACTCCTACATAATACAGATAATAAGATCCAAACTCATGTGGAAGTATAATTCATTGTAAGTCCTCGTAGCAATAAAGAAGGTATAGACAGAGTAGCTCAAAGAGAACATGCAAATAAAAAAGTATGTATGCACCAGGCAGATAAGCAATCAAATCGGTTTAGTATAGAATAAATGCTGATAATTACCGAAGAACATGACTGAGAGAGTAAAGGTTGAGGCCGTCACATTAACACCAAATAAATGAGCAGTTTGCATGAGGACAGAAGGACGGAGAGCGCCAAATGCATTTTGCCTAATCAAATTTGGGCTTCATCTTGCCTGTATATATTGTATATTATTAACACAGTAAAAATCAGATAACTATAATCACAGGCTTATCTAATTTTCAATTACATTGTTTTATCTTAAAGCTTAAGCTTTAATTGAACTAGAGAAACAGTAACACTTCAAAAGTACCATATACTGTACAAAATCAATGAATGTTCACTGAACTTTATTCTTAATGTCAGAGATAATACACAGCATGGCATTTTTTAGCTTATTTATTCTCTCTGCTGGTGTGTGAATGGAAAACGTTCAGATGAATAGTGTGCTAATGCCAATTCAGGAATCATTTTTAACATCTATAAGGAGAATAACTGAGGTAAACTAACATGTGCATTTAACATGTATGACTTTAACCATAACTGACATGCTAAAAGTATATAGTCTTCCAGCCTAAACCGTTATATTATGAAGCAGTAAATCAGTACTTGTACTGCTCTCATGACTACAATTTTGGATCCTCATTAATATACTAATGATCCCTGACACTTCATTACACATGGTGGGGGAAATTTATACAGCAACAGTAACTTCATTTTGTCCTTTTTGATTGAATTTGATTAATTTCAATCAAATTTATTTTCCCTCTGCTCAAAAGAATTGATTAGTAAAGAAACAAAATTAATAAAAAAAAGCTGAAATCGCATTTAACAATAAGTTACGCTTATCTCAGCAGTATCTAAAGCAATAAATGATATACTTAGCACTGCAGCGATACCTGCTGCTATAGTTGCAGCGATACCTGCTGCTATAGTTGCAGCGATACCTGCTGCTATAGTTGCAGCGATACCTGCTGCTATAGGTGCAGCGATACCTGCTGCTATAGTTGCAGCTCTAAGATCCTCTAGAGTGGGTTTCGATCTTTTTGACCAATTCAACTTTTATAAAGTTTTATAAACTTTTTAAAAAGTTTTATAACCTTTTCCCCATATTATTTGGTTGGTGGGGGGATATTACATGGTCCATTTAACTGTGTATATCAATGAGGCATGCACTCAGTAATGTTTTTTACACATGCTTTGTATCAAGCCAATGCCCAGGACAGTGTCAGACTTATGAATCTTGGAATAATCAGAAAATCTGACTGTAAGGGCCTTTAGGCTACTAGAAGACTGGAGCCAGTCTGACTCTGGTCCATGATAACAGCTTTCTCTGCAGGGGTGGAGTTGGAATTCTACATAGGCTGCTATGTACTTATAAAATAAAACATGCAAAAGAAGCAAAAATAAAACATGCAAAAGAAGCATAAATAAAACAGCAGGTGGCATTGAAGAGAAAGATTGTGGGTTTATTGTGTTGCAGGAATATTTGCTAAATGAAAAAAATCTGATTTTTTCAGAGACTTGTTCTTTAATACTCTACACAAAAATGATTTAAATAAATAAAGGCTTAAAGGCTTATATTCTACGTAGAAACAAACTTTGATGCCATTTATAATGTAACATGGGAACACATGGGAATACAAATCGAACTTCAGAATATTCCAAATACCAATCCAAGAGTTAAAAGTAACTTATAAGGTATAAAATTGAATGATCAAACAAATTAAACTCTCAAAAAAATTTCAGATCAGTTTATTTTGAGCCACTTTATGCATATTAACACAATGGAATACAGCAGATAATATTTCTACAGTAGAGATATCCTGATATTTAGTTTTACATACCCAGAGTCCCATCAATTGTCAAGGTCTATTTTTATGTTTTGCTGATATCCATGAGATGAAATTTCCATTTTTTTGCTGCATTCTTTAAAATAGAGGGGTTTTCAAGGGTAAAACACCTATGAAACAGTTATGTAAATGATACTTGGTCGTTCTGCCATTAGCTCAAGTAATGTGATGAGAAAAACCAGAAAAACACTAATTAATACATTTTTACATATATGTTTAAATTAACAGGGTTAGTGATGATTTGGTGTTTGGAAGGCAGGGATTAAGGGGGTAATTCAGGAATGATTGAAGTACCCTTGCAAAGCTTCTCATCACTTCGCCTTGTCTCGCCGAAGTACCTTTAAAGCGTTCGCTGATCTTTGAGTGCAGGAGACCAGTGAGCACGTACCCATCTCGGTGAAATGGGATGGGTACATATAAAGAAATAGATTCTAGTGTGCATAGAACACTCCATCTTGTTTATATGTATGTGAATCCAATGTACGAAGCTCTCGGATAGCTTGCTGTATAACAATGATACATTTATCAGATTTTAAAACTTTCTAAATAGCTTCAATCATCTCAAACCACAAGTTATTCCCTAAGCTTTTGATTTTATGCTTTATTTAAATATATGTCTGTTAAATATAAATCCCCATGACTAAAAATATCTGAAAAATGAATAATACGAATTTATATACGATTCTTCATCTCACAACAAATACAAGCTGCTAAATATATTTAACAGAATCAAACATAGATTGTGTAACATACTTGAGCAACAGTCTGTCTATGTGTCTTTCAGTCATTTTATGCTTAGTTAAGCAAACCTCTAAGTCTTTCTTTAATTATGATTTTTAGTCATAACTGCTTTGTGTTTCCACCACCTTCTTTCCCTTTTATTGCTTGACAATCAGACATGTCTTCTTGTTTATTGATCAGTTAGTAAGACAGAAGTTACCTTGTTTTTCTACCTTTTTTTCTACTTTTTTGACAAAATTGATGAATTCAATGTATTTTTGTCTTTTTTTCCATGTCTATCGTAACCTATATTTAAAATTTTATATTTAAATTTATATTCATTATTGTATAGTTCTTTAGTAACTCCTATCTATCCTACCAGTGTTTGGCTGGTCTACCAGCACACATGGAAATATGTGGACCCTAGTGGAGGTTATTACTAAACCAGTCCCTGAAGGTAATGTAAAGCTGGTAGGAGATTGGTCATAAAGGTAGGATGCAAGAAAGCCATTTGGACTGAAGATGGAAATGAAGAGACAATAATATATTTATTTAAATTTCTGGGGCCTTGTGGCTTTGTTGCTTGTAGGCACCATTATCGCAGTCCAACACTGCTACATCTCCCATCTTTGACTTTATGAGGGTAAAACTTAGTATGAAAGAACATTTTAAAATCTCATACTTTGAAGTTGTAAAAACACTGTTAAAAACCTAATACAAGTTAAATTGCTGCATTAATCCTGCACATTGACTAGAGTCTGGGAGATGTAGATTCAGAAAAGATAATGATAAGCCAATAGCAGATCATCAGGAGAATTATAGAATGGTTATTGACTGTATTTGGACTCATATAATACTGTGAAATTAAAGGTGATTTTGTCACAATCCAATTATTATTTTTATTCTTTGTATTTATTTTTCACTGATACACCTTGGTAAAGTCATACTTTGATACTATATATATTTTTTTCTTCTTGCTAGCTGCCCGTTATTTTTTATTATACACTGAATTGAAAGTCCTGTATTCTGAACCTTTCTATTGTCGTATTTTTGTTTTCTTTTCTAATCTGCAGTTCTCTTCCTTTGTGTCCACTCTTTATAGTCAAATTCCTGTCTGCCTCTTGTCAGCGAGTGTTTCTGCTTACATTATCTTATTCTTCAATTTACTTTACTATATTCTTCAAGTTAAGATCTGGCAGCTCTTAAATACAATATAAAGCACTACAAAAGAAAAGGCAAAGGTGCAGTACATTTTGTAATCCAAATTATTTGGATGAAGTTCAGTTGCATACAGGTAGAAAAGTTACTCCTTATTGCTTTTGTTAGGTTGCACCTATCTGCCAAATTGACACTTCTATTTTAGCCTCAGTATCTCACACAGATATATTTTATGTGCTTTTCCATTCTTTGTCAGTTCTATCGATTAATAAAATCACCAAAACAACTTCCAGTGCGTGTAATTATTAATCAAAAGAGATTAACCATGATTTTCACACTTGAAATACTGCTCCCCTTTATAAAATAAAGTATTGCTGGAAACTCTTTTTGTCATGTGCTGCTTTAAGGTGATGCAGAATGATTAGACTGAACAATTACTTCTAAAGGAATCAATACATGTATGGGCAGCCTAGTTTAGTTCTTATCTGACCTTAAATATCCTGCTTTCTCTTACTCACAGCATCTGTTTTAACCCAATTGTTTTTCAAGATTATTTTATCTTTTCTTCTATAAAAAGATCTGGTAGTGCTCTTTGCTTTCATGAAATTTAACCCTGTTCAGAAACATGTTCAACCCACAGTCAAGAGCTTAAAGGCTGAAGAGCATACAAAAAAAGGTGCAGGGAGGGAAATTGATAGCCTCTCTGATTAAACAGGTGTATTGCTGTTTGCTCCTCTATACTGTAAAGTGTAAAAAATAAATGGCCGCGGGATCAGCATATATTCACTTCAAAATATATGTTTATAAAGGAAGTTTAAAAATGCATTGGACGGAACCTAACTAAAAAGCTACTGAACAAGCAAAGAGTGGTAAAATGCAAGGAAACTGCTTATGTTATTATTTAGCTCCATCTTTAAAGTGACCTTGCAAAACTTCCAAAGCTTATTGGTTGATGCCTTTGCCTGGCTGACCTCATTTCTGATTGCTTGCGTTCTTGGTTTAGCCCACTGTATTAACAAATCTTTCCTTGTCAGCTGCCCTTACTGATCTAACTTGACCTTAAAACGGCTGCTCATCTGCCTGTTAAAAATTTTGCACAAAAATAGTTTATTAAATGAAGAAACCTTCTGTTAATTTAATACACAAATAGCAACAAATGTTATAACATCTTCAGCTTGCACAAATCTTGTATTACAGTCTATGTTTGTAGTAAAGAAATGGAAGAATGAAGGTTAAATGTTGCTCCAACATAAAGGTGGGCTCTTCTTACATCAAACTGTCAGCAAGGTCAACAGTTATATTACGATCAATAAACAAGGAATGGTAAATAACCTTCAGCACACACTGGTTAATCAAAATCAAAAAATAGATGGGAGTTTGGATATCAGTGTACAACAGCTTAGCTGCCAAAGCTAACAAATATCTGGTGTGTTCAAAGATGTTTAAAACCATACATTTTATGATGTGGTGGCTATTAATCAATGTCACAGAATGTTTACTCTGTAGGATATCACAACCTGCATTTACTCCAAACCTGTTCTATTTAAAGGTGTAATTCCAACTAATATGAACTACTTGTAAACAGCTTGGAATTCTTTATGTCAACTTCTCTTTCATCAGTTTTTCTGCTTGATTTTGCTTTAATCTTGATTTATAGTAACACTATCCAAAGCTGTATTAGATTATTTATACAAGAATGCCTGAACGCAGTTCCCACTTCACCAGCCAGTATACAACATGATTACTGTTCAGCTTTTTAGTTAACAGTTTAAACATGAAAAATAAACTGTTTAGAAAATGCAGAGCAACCACTAAAATATATTTGTAATCAATTCTTCAGAGA
Organism: Pipa parva; assembly: GCA_019650415.1. Classification (NCBI taxonomy): domain Eukaryota; kingdom Metazoa; phylum Chordata; class Amphibia; order Anura; family Pipidae; genus Pipa; species Pipa parva. The sequence goes on from WMED01004860.1 coordinate 17,709, forward strand.
TAGAAAAACAGAAGAATGAGATTCAAATATATTCTAAAACTGCATAAATTGAAAAGTAAGTAAATATACCCTATATGTAAGAAAGGCTTCTCAATAATGCATTTCTTCTTAAATAAATCAATATTAAACAATTAGATCACAGCTTTGTGAGTATTGTCTTGGTAGACAATATTTCAGATTTGGGTATATCTAGAGATAATATAATAGCCTTTAAACCTTTTCTCTTTCAGCCCCTCGCATCTGGAATTCTATACCCCTTTATCTTCACCAAACCAAACTAAAATCCTACGTTATGGAGCACTTGCACTGTTTTTTGTAAATATTTTATTGTGTCCTTAATTAACTATTTGTGCTTAGTATTTATATATGCATGTGTTTATATTTACATCTTTATTTACTTATTCATTTATGTATTTATAGATCAGTGTCCCAGTTGTTACAGCTCTTGTTACAGCTCATGTTACCCTTCTATCTGTGCATGTAAGTCTTCCTCCCATTTAGATTGTAAGCTCTACAGGGCAGGGACCTCCATCCTCTTGTGTCATTCACAATCTGACACTTCAAGTGATTTCACGCTTGGAAGTTATTCACTTGTAATGTGTAATGCACTTTTCCCATGTCTGTCTTATAGTTGTATTGCTGAATTTTACAGTGCTGTGTACATTTGTGGTGCTTTATAAATAAAATTATACATACAAACATAAATAGATAATCAATCAAATATTTTATGTATTTCTAAACTATTACTGGGAAAAAGTGACTAACTTTAACATTTAATGGCCACTTTTTGTGTTTCTACTGTGGATTATGTTTTGTTGTGCATAGGAGTGTCACAACTTGTTTCCTGGCAGAAACACAGCTCCATATTTTACTATATTAGGGCTTATTCATCAAAGTGAGAATTTGACTGTAAAAGTGAATTTACTTCACTTTAGGTCGCTATAGACCAGTGATCGCAAATTCTCTTGTCCTCACTCACTAAGCAGCAGATTCCTATACGACAATATCACTTGCATAGTGCGGCATTGTCAGTTAGGCAGAATTAGTAGTCCTGCCATCAACCCCATAATTTGCCACTTTAATCTGGCAAAATAAAACTGGCAAATTCGACATAGTATGCTATCAATTTCAGTGCTCAACACAAAGCGGTGGGAAGAGTTCCATAACTTTGCCATTGTTTTACGCGTTGACTGTCATTGCAAATTTGCCACATCACAGAGTTTTCATGACTACATGAAGATTGTGAAGTGGTGAATGGATGTGAATTCTGACCTTTTGCTATTTAACTGCAGGGGATTATTTAGATTTAAAACAACAGTTTTGCAAATGGCCGTTAAAGTCTTTATCTGGAATGCTTGAGTTTCACAATAGACCTTCCGGAAATAAATTTGAAAAGAAAAAAATTTAAAACTGATTTAGTCTAAAGCCTGGTTCACACAGTGCGTTTATGCCCTGTGTATTTTAGCAAAGTGCCTTCCAATAATACGGAGGCAAATACAGGACAGTGTATTTTGCAAGGGAGGCATTTTCCTATTGTAATTACCTGGCATTCACGACTCCTCCTATCTGGCCGCATTTTGTGCGCGGCACATATACTCTGGCAAAAATGCATTAGAAAACATTACGGACACAGCGTATGCGCGTCATACACTAGTGTGTCCAGAAAAAGGAAGGCCATAGGTTTACACTGCGAGCATTTTTTGTTTCTATATGCAGTGCATATACGCTTCTCATAAAAACACCAGTGTGAACCTAGCTTTAAAAGGCTTAAATAAAAACAGATTCATGTAAACCTTGGAGCTTTAAGAGGAGCATACATTCCTATGAATAAATAAAGATAGTTTTACTTTTCACCTTTATTAATCATGTGTGTGTGTCTAACTTAAATATTAAAAGGACAAGAATATGAAATATGAAAATGCCCCAAATGCCTTTACAATTATTACATTTCAATAAGTGCTTATAGTGTATAGAAAGCATGTTTTTACCTTTTAGATTGGGCTTTCAGGCACACCTTGTGAGTCTGCATTATCTAAAGCATCATATAAAACTATGAGAATATTTTTTTGTTTTGTTTTTTAAACAACATATAAAATATGGTGATGTATTTGAACTGCTATGCAAATCCAAATGGGAACGTTATTCTTTTTCTGGCATTACTGGTTCTTTAAATGTAAGAAAATTCCAAAAGCCACAAAGATGCAGTGAATGTTAACAATTATTTTATGATATGTGCTGTTTCCTGTCCTCTATCTTCCATCAGTGGTTCTATTATATAAGTTCTAATGACATTATTGGGGCCAGCATTGATATGGATAAACGTTCATGATATTATCTACTTCGGATTGAGGGGGGAATTCACCAAAGTGCGAAGTGACTTGCGGATCCTTCGGCTCACTTCACACAGACTGTTGGGGGGAATTCATCAAAGTCCGAATTCGCATGAGTTGTTGGCTTCGCGACAATT